>JACCGJ010009543.1:0-15341 GCA_013407085.1 Atriophallophorus winterbourni | reverse complement strand
AATAAGTGAGTTTCCATACGCTATATAATCATTTTATACCTACAAAAGTTTCGAATATACATTCATGACTGCACATTCACTACAAACTAGCGAAAAATGTTAAATTTCTAAATGGGAATTTCAGCGAAATATTTCCATGGTGATTTTCCTGGTATTACAATATGTGAAATAAGCGTCTCTTCTCTCATTTTACGTGAGATGTTTGAATCACATGGTTTTTTGCAAACGTTTAAATTAAAAAACGTGAAACACCGACCACTTACTTATATTATCATCAGGCTCACTTGCGTGAAATATTTTTTCATTTGAATATGGTACTTACGAGTAGTCATAAAATATTTTAAATCGTATACGTTGACGCTGATCCTTAAAACTTACTCATGGGCATGAACCGAATACAAATCCTTTTCCGGGAGAGGATATTGTCGTTCCATGCAGTTTCCTGTGTACTTCTTTTCTGGACATTCATTTTTCAGCATTCCTCCATCGGTTACGCACAAGTGCAACTGTTTAGTCATTCAAATAGCTGTAGCACATGAAAATTCATGCGATTGTGATGTACATCTATGGTCGACATCGACCGAAAAAGGCCAACAACAAAAATTTAAGTGTCTTTATATGGGCAACGTTGCAATTGCTGATTCACTGCGCATCTAAAAAGTAAAACCCACAGCAAGTCATTCCATGAAATTTGCTCAAAATCAACTCTTCATCCGTTTCGGCGTAAGAATCATGTCAAACTCCTCTTCTAGAAGCGATTTTTCTCATTAGGTTTTAATCTGTATTCATTGAGAAATGGCAATATTGAGTTTGCTGAAGTATATTTCTATTTTACACACAGATTTATGTTTGACTTGGTCGATAATGTTTACTTCGTCCGTATGGATATTTAGGCGGAATTGAACTTGAATATGCAAACGAAGATCATTCGTGAGCTGTTCATTCAACATACATTTAAGGATATTGAGAAATTCAAAATATTTTGACCGCAGCACAACACGGTTTTCGAAGAAATCGTTACTGTTTATCTAACCTTCTTACTACTTTCGAGAATTAGACGAAGGCACTAGACGGAGGTGATGCTGTACATGCTTACCACATCGATACGTTGAAAGCTTCCGACAAAGTCAACCATGATATTTTAATCAAAAAGATCGAAGCTTATGGAATTACTAGATTGTTACTTAATTGGTTAATGGGACTATCTTGATGATAAACACGACCAACCTCGCGTTGGCAACACCCTATCTTGAACAATAGACGTCAAATTGGAGTTCCACATGGTTGGGTGATTGGAGCTCTTCTGTTCTTGGTGCATAGGGATGAAGTGGGGAAGAATATTGTGTAAATTAATACTGTTTGCGGATAATAATAAAATATCGACGCGTGTTGGGACTATTAACAACTGTATGGTATTACATCAAGGTCTGTACACTTTATTTCGTTGCGCTAGACAAACAAATTGTATAATAATCATGCGAAACGTAAAATGCGGCAGCTTGGCAAAACTCTGCACCACACGCTTCAGCTTGGCACGCAAGATCTCGTCTGAAATTCAGTTGAAAAGAATCTAATTGTCTGGGTGTCATGCTACCAAAAATCCCAAACATCGTTGTTGAAATGTACATGATAAATCTTGCCGCATCTTGGGTCTGCTAAAAAGGATATTAACGAGTTTCACACCAGAAACCTAACCCTCGTTAATTAACACATGTACGTCCTGTTTTGGAATATTCAATCTAATCCTGGGCACGATGGCTGAGAAAGGGTATTGAACTAGTTGACAGAATTTATCACTGTGCGACTAAGTTGGTATCTCGATACAAAAATTGGAATTTCTAGAAGCGAGTGTCAAAACTTGACTTACGTGATTTTACTTAACGGCGAATAGGGATTCACCTTATCCTGGCATTTAAAATATTGCACACCGACAATCATCCCCTTAAACATTCACTTAGGCCCAAGGACTTTACTCGAACACGCGATTATTTGAAGTCTTTAAGAATTCCACACTCTTGACTGGATATTCATCGGACTTTTTTCTCGGTCGGAATTTATTTCAAGTGGAATATCTTGCCTGAGGAAATCATACCCTTGGAATCAGTCGAAGTTTTTGCTTCAATGTTTGATGAATACACGTCAAACCATGCGGTGTGAATGTCTCTATTGACAATTAAAAGTTTGCATATTTTTTGTTTTACATACCCCGCCAACCTGTGGTATTCGTCGAGCTTATTGCTTTGTCTACCATGAAAATTTCTAAGTTTTGAGTGCCCTTCCGCATACTCTTGTTCTAACAATCTCATTCGCACCGTAAAACAGTGGAGTTGTTAAGTTTTCAAATTTCAAAAAACAAAACCTTTAATTTTTAAAATGAATGCATCCAATAAATTTACATCAAATTTAAATCTGACGCTTTGTTTCAATGCTCATATTAATAAGAATATATGGAAGGAAGGAATAGCAAAACGTCCGCCGAAAATATTCGAAATTTTAGTCAAAAAATGCTGTTGAAAAACCAAATAGGCAAAACATTTGCATATCACACAATAATATACGTGAAAAATTATACATTTGATAGCAAGGAGATGAAATTAACCGTAACTTGTCATTTACAAGGATGTTTTAGCAAAGAAAACTCGAGCAAAACAGAGGAGCTTAGATGAAAAAACGTTCATGGTTCTATTATTATATTTATTGATCGGTTTTCTAAAAATGATTACCTTCAAGGATTGTTTGGTGAGAGTTTGGGAAATAAACATTCAGAAATTGTTACTCAGTCAATAGCAGGTGGAAAATTGCTAATTTCAAACTAATTATAGAATTTCTTCTTTAGAGAGTTTTAAATAATTGTAATACAACTACAGTTCCTGTAGAGTCTGTTGATGGAAGTTTGCAATTTTATAGCTACCTTTTAGCAATTTTCAGTCGATTTCTAATATATGACTAATTTATATATCAAAGTACTTGGTATGTATAAAAGCAAAGCCGGATCCATCTAAACAGCCACACATTCATAGCCCATACGTTGGTTTAGATGCTGTCAGGTTGTCAGTACCTAAACGGATGTGAGACAGAAAATACAAGTGTGAAGGGTAGTGAGACTTCAACGTGTTTCAGCATTGCGCTCACTACTGGTGGCCAATCAAATTAACACGATGTTAACCGCACAGCTCGGAAGTACTTTACGCTGCGCCCTGGTGCAAATAAAAGTACGTTGACAGGAAATTGTATGCTGAGACTCAAATATACAGATTTGAAATTGACAAAAGATGTATCGAGTGATGAAGCCAACCTTTTTGAGGACAATAGGTTGATCGGACATAAGAGCTTTACTTTAATTATAATTCAATAAGTTTATGATATGCTGAATTCTTATTCAATGTAGGTTCAATTTATTCGAACTATGTTTCAAATATTATACTTATTTATCTAAGGTTTATCCCTCAAAAAAGTAATCTACTGTTTTTGATATTTGAACTGATCGTTAGATTGTTTTCATTTTGTTCTATATTGTTGACATCTTAGGTAAATCAACGCCATAATATTACAACTTGCAGTTAAAGAGATAGTCATCAAAAAACCGAGCAATAATCAGTTAAAGCCTAATTTTATCTCAGAAAATAAATAGCTGATAGCGACAGCAGAAAATATATCGTGATTTTCTACAATAGGCAACTAAATATTAACAGAAGTTAAAGTTACCCCACATGATAGAATATTCTTCCATGTGATAACCGAACTCATGTATGTTCCACTATGAAACCTGGCTTGTGAAACAACTTTTGTCTCAGCTTACTTGCATATGTTCTCCGAGCTTGTTGAGCTTACATCGGACGTTTCGTTGCCAGACTAGGCAACATCTTCAGCGATTGTTGTCAATTTGCTAACAATCGCTAAAGATGTTGCCTAGTCTGGCAACGAAACGTCCGATGCAAACTCAACAAGCTCGGAGAACATATGCAAGTAAGCTACAACAACGACCCGAGCTACAATTATTCCAAACAATACTAACAACTTTTGTCTCACCTGCCCATGGAACGAATGGGACATCAAGTTGATCGAAAAGATGAGCAGATAATTCGCATTGGACGTTAAAATCATCTCAGTTGTTCTACGATAGCGAGCATTTCTTAGCTTGTATTTTGTTAAATGTGTGGTCACAAATAACGTTCACTTAATATGATTTTTCGCAGTAGTATTTGATATTATTTCAAGAAATCTAGTATTGATTATTAGCAGATCAACGATTTTGGCAAAATCGATTATAATTTGCCTCATCATTGTCATCAATAATAAAAAAATAGCATCACAGCGTAGCATTATGCATTTAGCAAAGCGTGACACTTAACAATGAGAGGAATTCTGAAAAATCGTTTAACGCTGCCCTTATAAAAACCTTCAACATATCTAGGGATTAAGCTGTTTATAATTTGAAGACATTTTTGCGGTTCTATTCAAAATATGTTCAGCAAGTGCGTTCAAACATGAGCTGAACAAATATTGGCGAGTGATCTTCCAGAAGACTTAGGAATAGAAATCGTTCCTTTCCAGTTTTGAATAAAAACACCGCGAAAATCTCTTTGAAAAATATAAACGCTTAATGTATACGTTTTTTGTTTATATTAAAATCAGTGAATGGTGACATCGTTTATTCAATCGTCTCGACATCCTACAAGCTTTGGATTTCTCGCCTTGCGCTGTTGAAATGTTTCATATCTTCTATTCATGTTTACAAGCGCCTGTGCCTCCAGACATACAATCCTGGTAGAGGCACGCTATTTTAATCACACCACAAAAAATGTGCCACTCGTTTAAACTTAGTCGACTATATACATGTAATACTGATACTAATACGTATATTAGTATCAGCTGGTTATTTTTGTATCTTTCATCATTGTGCTAAAATATTTTTAAGCAACTCATGCTGATTTTTCTGGAATTTACATTTTTCTGTTGTTCATAATGAATAAATAGTAATTTTATCCTAATTTATAAAGAGTTTTGGGCAACAAGATTTAATTAATAATTGGATTAGGAAAATATTCAAATGAACGAAAGTAACCTGCAAAAATTTCGGTCTGTCAACATCTTTTTCACACAAACCTCATTTGTCTGGAATTTCCATTATGGTTAAATAAAACAATCCCAATTGTTTATGATTGTATCATATATTTACTTGCATAAACACTGTAAATTATCAAAGAAATGGTCATCACGATTAGCACAGTAACGCCACATAGAAGCAGATTGAGTAAAAAACTACCGAATGACATTCTCTTCATAATTATGCAATCACTTTTTACTCAAGGTCAAAACGACAGGTGTAGGCGATAATTAGTTTCAGCATTTAAATTTTTCATAATGATTGACCTTGGTGTGCGAATATGATCAGTTCAGTGTGATAATTATTTGAATAACAATCAACAATAATCGATAATTCTGTTATTTAAATTCTTGTTGTTTAAGTTACATTAATTAATATGTGAACGTGGTTTATTTTCACTTCAATCCTTGGGTTGGTTATTTCGCTCAATTCAATACAATTCAATTCATTACATTCAACTTTCACGAAACAGTGAGGGGATAACAAGCCAATCGAGCGTACACAATTTTGTTCGGTAGAAGGCTACAGCAAAGCAACCAATACTGCTTAAACGTGTTTTTCTTCTTTGCTTTTGAAATCTTCGACGATCACGACGCCGATATTATGCGGATTGTATTTAGGGAGTACCGCGATGCTGGAAAATGCAAAAGGAGTTTTTCTTCACCAGCACGGTAAGAATTAAGCTGTAGAAGAAACGTGTATAAATACAGAGAATTCTTGGATTTACATTCCTTACGGGGTAATACTTAAAATGGTGATCTACATAAACTAACATAGCACAAAATTTGCGATTCAAACCCTGGTTAATACTCGCGACGGAAATGCAGGATATAAGATCTTCTGAAAGACTGTTCCAGATCTGTACCGCCTTGAGGCTGAAAAACTGTTTCCCGAAGTCTAACCGACATCGCTCATTAACAGGTTTTAGTGAATGTCCGTGGGTACGCAGCTCGGGATTCAATGTGAAGAAGTCGTTTATTAGAACCATAGTTAACCCCTTGAAAATTATGAGGGTTTCAATTAAATCACCTATCAAACGACTGCCTCTAAAGCAGTAATGATCTAAAGATTTCCGGCTTGCAGTGTAATGGTTTCTCTCGCTGACCCTCAATCAGACCAGTTGCGTTCAAATATACCGATTTCCTTTTGTGGTGATGACACTACGCCTGAACCCAATATTATATATGCGGCCGAACTAATGTCTTGTAAAGTAGCTGGAAACCACCAGGTCTTCTGCTCGATAGCACTGAGCTCAGCAGAAAATCTACCTTGCATGCACGCTAAGCTGCAGCGCGTAGCAGAAATCTCAAATCCTTGTACACAGTACGGTGTTAACACAAGGAAATTTCCGACAACTTCATCCATACCTTATCAACCCGGTGCTCATAAAAGTTGGATATTATTAATGTTCAGTGTTATGCACCAAGTTTATGACCCGCTTACGGTCGTGCATCAAGGAAACTTCATCTTATGATCCCATGAACTTCACATCATGCACAAAAATTCAAATCAATTTTAATTCAATTTTTTAAAAGCGCGCGGCCTTCAAAATCGGCCATGCAAATTATTAATTTCTCCACACAAACGTATTTTCCACATTTTTCATCATCAATTTGGATTCCGTTTTTCTGTTTTTGTGTCATGTGTTTAGATCAACCTAGAATCATTTATGATGCGCACACTTCGAAAAATTCTACGATACCGCTTTGCTGCCTAGCCAGATCCTATTAAAATTTTTTTGCTGTGTCACTCGTGAGACATTTGATTGTTTATTAAAACAAGTGTCGCAAATAGACGCCGAATCGCCCAGAGCATCCTAGTAGCGCTGCCTATTCTCCGACAAGTGTCAGCCTTCGACTTTAAGGAATCCATAACCAGGATCCCTAAGTCTTTTTTGACCGTCACCGCTCTAATATGCTTACCTTCAAGAGAGTATACACCACCAGTGTCATCGGAGTATATGCGCATGACCACTGTCTTATCCTCATTTATAGGCAGCGACCTGCGATGTGTCCAGCTGACTACGCCATCAACCGCTTGTTGCAGTTGCTTGTGGTCATCGTAGGAACTGTCAGAGGCCCACAGTTTCAGATCATAGGCGAATAAATGACAACCTTGAATACCGAAACCCACAAGCATAACAAGCAATCGGCGGTGGGGCACGCGGTCGAACGCCTTACTGAAGTCGATAAAAATGACATCGACCGCTTGACCAGAATCAGTCAAAGCACACCAACTTTCTCGCGCCAGAAGCAGATTACTTACGCACCAGCGATTTTTGGTGAATCCATGCTGTTGTGTACACCAACGCTCACACTCTAAAGAGAAAGTGCTCTATTTTCCTTCTGATCAACATCTCTAAAATTTTACCGATCGCAGAAGTCAATGTGACCGGCCTGTAATTAGCGGGACTACTAGGGTCCTCACTATTAAACATAGGTTTAATAATACCCTGATTCCATTTTTGTGGCAAGAACCCTAATGCACAGATTTCCAAAAAAACCTGACCGGCGGAACGCACAACACTTCTGATAATGCTCGGTAACCCAACGGATGAATACCGTCTAATCCTGGCGCGGATTGTGTGTCTAACCGTCTCTACATCTACATCAAGTTCAGACGACCGCACTGTTGATGAAGACAGAAAGGGGTCACTGTCTTCGAGACAGTACACGGAGGCATATTGCTTAGCCATGACTTCAGCTTTCAACTCATCCTCAGAAATGTCTACCCCATTAGTATCTATCAAATTGAGAATATAGGCGATGCCTTTGTTCGGCGACGAATGTAAGGGAAAAGAAGTTTTGGTGCACAAGTAGGCTGGTCAACCAATCGCTACTCGTACAACATACGTTTTCTGCGTTTTAATGCCGTGCAAAGGTTTCTAGCTTGCCGATAATTAAATAAATAAATGAATAAATGAATTTTATTCTCGGAAATCCAAGGCATGTTAAACATGATCAATAATTTCCAAAAGCTTTGTACAATCTGATTATAGTATGTACATTTGCAAAAAACAATTTGTTCGAGGTCATTTGTTTCAGCGGAATTTAACGTTCAATAAATATAAAGGTAACGGTATTTAAAGTTGTTTCCAGGTAATCTGTACGTGATCTGATATAGTACGAAAACACAGCTATTGCAAGGAGAGATCTAGAATGTTTTCGGCAACACTGATGATCAATGGATAAGGTCCATCAAAGATGCGCGAAGAATCTCTATTGTTGATGTTCCAAACTTTTTCATTTTGATTGTTGTAAATAGATTGATCTTTCCTGACCATGAGCCGTTTTCTTGTCCGCTAGGCGAAGGTGGTTTATTCCACTAGTTTGAGGTCTGGGGGCCAGTTTCATTTTTGTGCGGATTGAGAATTTTGCTGTGGAGAAAAAACTCGGAAGCGAGAGGATGTTGTTTCAAACGTGCTGAACGTTTATTTAATATCAATAACCAGGAATGCCATTATTATATAAATCATCAGGTATAACATTTAAATTAAGTAGATTGCGAATTTTTTCAATGGTAAGAAATGAAGCTAGATGTGATTTGAATTCATTTAAAGAGGAACTGAGTATTATATATTTTGGAAGAAGATTCCACAGTTCAGCATATTTAGTCAAGAAAAAACTGTCCCTTACTTTAGTTCGAAACCGTGGTAACTTAATAGTTTTTTCACTGTTTCTCAAGCTATATTTAAAATCATGTCGTATATGAATATTCGAACGTATTTCCATATTATCCGATAACAGTATTTTAAAGAATAAGATAAGGTTATGCCTAAGTCTGCGAAACCATAGAGGATCGAGTTTCAGTTGTATACATCTTTCTCTATAGGATTGCTTGTTGGTGTAGTCGATTATTGATTTTGAGAAAGTACGTTGTATCTTTTCTAGAACTGTGCTATCGGTTTTATTTATATTAGTATATATTATGTTACAATAGTCAAACATAGGAATGGTGAATAATTTATACATTTCTAGTTTACAATGAGGCTGAATTATCGATCTGTGTATAATATTCATACTTTGTCTGGCTTTAGCAATATGGTGGCGTATCTGTTCATTGAAAGTAAGTGATGAAGAATATCGGAATCCTAAATCACGCGTTCTATCAATCATTTGAATTGCGTTATTGTTTAGAAGGATTGAGTTATTTTGTATCGTGCATCTTATAGGCATAAAATTAGATTTTGCTGTTGAGAACGTTAGACCATTATTTTTTGCCCAATCTGCAAGTGCAGCTAAATCATTGTTTAGTCGGGATATATAAGTTTGCGCTTGATTAGCTGGGAAAGTGATGACAACTTTCATGTCATCAGCGAATAAGAACAGTTCGCTAAGCGAAATGACGTTATGTATGTCATTTATATATATACGAAATAGTAAGGGGCCTAATACGCTACCTTGTATCACCCCACTGGGAATAGGTAGGCTGTGTGATCTACGGCCATTAACTTCAACAGAGTAAGTGCGATCAGCAAGAAAAGAAGTTAATCAGGAAAGAAGATTACCACCAATGCCATATGATTTGAGTTTCGATAATAATATTTTATGAGGAACAGTATCAAATGCTTTAGTTATGTCTAGAAAGACACCTACAACTGCCAAACCTTCCTCAATCGATGTGGTAATATAGTCAAGGTATTCAAGCTGACATGTTATGCATGATCTTTTATTTAGAAAGCCATGTTGAGCTTTAGAGAAGAAACTTGGAGATAAGTGATTTAGGATAGCTATAGATAGTATTGCTGTGTGGTTGATTGGGCGATAATTTGATACCGTGTGCTTCGAGCCAGATTTATGTCTGGGTGTAACGGCAGAGTGTTTCCATTCTAAAGGGAAGATTCCAGATTCGATTGAAGTGTTAAATAAGTTCAGTAGAAGAAGTTTGAAATCGTCACCACCCATTCTGCAAATGGCGGGTGGAATGCCTGTTATGTCTGGCTTGAGACTGAACGTAGTTTGCTTGCAGACTTCATTATTATTCAGATTTATGCATATAGTGTTTAGTACACTAGGTGACCGAAATGTTCCAGTCATATCTTTATAGATGGAAGTATTGTAAGCAGTATTGAAATATTTAAGAAATGCTTCGCAGATTGTAATAGGGTCTGTGATTTTTATTTCTGCCGAATTATAAGTTCGATCCTGAATAATAAAATCTACAATGCTGATTGAGGTTACGGATCGTGATTTAAATAACCCGCTAAGTGATTTTAGTTTATCACAACTGTTCGGTGCTCTATTTTCCGATGCAATCAATGTGTGGTCTAGAATGAGTTTGTGGTCACTCAATAGTTCATAGGAACGTAAACGAGCAAAAATGTCGTTATTGGTAATTGCAACTGTAGACCACTCTTTTATTTTCTTTTCCATTTTCTCGAGCCTAGTTTGTTATATGCGTTTTCTAGAACTGCTAGCTTCATCGATTAGACCTATAATTTTCGAATGGAATGTCGAGGATATAGTTGGAAAATCATGTGGCGTTTCTCCGACTCACGAATATCGGCCAGAGCTTTTAACGTTGTAGCAAAAGTTCCCGTAGCTCCTTGTCAAACCAAGGGAGACCATTCGCCTTACGACGACGTGTGGACAACGGAACAGCTACCTCAATAACCGTCCAAATATTATTACGGATAACCAGCCAAAAATCTTCAACATTAGCTGATTGATCGAAAGACCAATCGAGAGATGAAGCAACATCACTCAACATACACGCGTCTGCCTTCCAAAATTCCTTCTAGGAATTGGATCTGATAGCCAGCCAGTGTTGCGTTTACAAATAAAACTTAAGGTGGACTCGCACCCAGTAGGGCGTACTCTGGTTGGATAGGAAACATGCTGCACGAGGTCAGCATCAACCACAGCCTCCAATAAGCTCTTCTCGAATGACACAGAAACTTTCTCTAGCGAAGTCCAATCTATACTAGAAACATTGAAATCGCCAATAATCCAGCAGTTTGAGGATCTACCATATTGACATATCTGTGATATCAGAGTATCTGCCTCAGTATTGGGAGAACGATAAACGATACCTATCGATGCAAATGAAGCTGCAGTCCTAATATGGCACCATAAACTCTCAGCCATACCGGCAGTCTGTTGGAAGCGAACCAACACTGCGACGTAAATATGTTGTTGGAAGTACAAGGCAACCCCACAACCGATTATAGCGTTTGTTCGATCTGAGCGAAAGGGTCTTGTCCAGGTTGGGCCAGCTCGGGATCATCTTGCTCAGGTAAGAGCCAGGTTTTCGTCAGCGCAATGATCGCTGGAGGGTCCTGATTAATCCGGTCAAAGAGTTCATCCAGTTTGTTTTTGAAGCTTTCACTTTCTAAGATGCAGTTCCCTCCGAATGCCTATCGTCAGAGGTTCCCAACGAACTTTTGGCCTCATCCTCACAACCCGAAAATCCACAATGCGCAAGTTAGTTTCACCTGCGGCTATGTGCTCGCTAATCTCCTGAGTAGCTTTTCGCATTTTCACCCGATCTTCTCCACTCGAAGAGTTATCCTTCACAGATGATGATGATAAAATTACTCTTGCAGCAACTAACAGTTCGTTTCTCAGTTCGACAAATTCAAAACCACAATTCGGATGTTATACGGTACTGTAATTAGCAACAATTACAACAACAATAATTATACAAACCTCAACTGTATAGGAACGTACAGCAAACAGTGGAGCCAAAATATTCCAAAATCAATTATATCAAATGAAAACAAGTTCAATGACGACCTGAGATATAAATAGAATGAAAGGAGTTACCAAAATTGCCGTCCAAAATGTCTATCAAAGACAAAACACCCAAAAGTGGTGTCAAAATACAAGCCAATTTCAAGCGCCCAAAATGGCAACCAAATTCAACAACAATGACCGACAATGGCCGAAACGAACAATTAAAACAAATAATTAACCAAAGGCGTGTAAAGAAAAGATTTACAGTAGCAAGTTTTTTTATAACAAAAGAAATGTTTTCCATCAAATACAGCATAAATATAAAATATCGGAAAATATAATCAACAAAATTTAGATTCTGGAAATTGTTTCAAAATATAACGTTAAGACGAAGGAAAAGGAAGAATTTCATAAAGTTGCATCTCACACCACCCGCACAAATCGTTGTGACTGAGAGTTGGAGGAACCAAATGAATCGAGTTTCGGACGGTCATAATCACTATACCACCACCGGAAACCAATTTGATAAGCCGCCGATGAAATTGATGTTCCTTTCATCGGATCTATTACGGCGGTCAAGTGAGAAGCGTTACGATTATTCGAAACTGGAAACATTTCCGCTAGTGACCAAAAATATAAGCGCAAAAATTCCACTGAAAACGGAATTGCGATAGGAAATAGTCATACTACGGGATAGCTTAACAAGAGATGCGTTCATTCATCTGAAAGCAACTCTATATTTACTGAACGTTAAATTTCGCTGAAGAAATAATCTTGAAAATTGTTGTTTGCAAATGTACATACAATATGATTGTACAAACCTTTTGGAAATTATTGATCATGGTCAACATGCCTTGGATTTCAAAGAATAAAATTTATTTATTTATTTATTTATAAATCTGTTGGCCCAGACGACATTCACCCTCAAATTCTAAAGAACCTGGCGAAAATACTAACAGAACATGTGGGTCGTCTTTTTAATGCTTCCTTCCAGAATGGTATAATTCCGAGTATTTGGAAGCTGTTTGATGTGATTCCAATACATAAGGTTGTCAGTCGATCCTTAATTTTTCATTACAGACATGCAAGTATTACTAGAATACTTTTTAAAATCCTGGAGCGACTTATCAGGGACAGTATCTGTCGGCTTCAAGTTGATTGCTCGTTGATGAACTCTGCTCAGCATGGATTACTTGAAGGGAAGTCGTGCCCAACAGACCTCTTGTATTTTCTAAATGAGGTCACCATGAGGCCAGATAAATTCCAACAAGTTGAAGTTTTTTACTTTGACTTTTGCAAGGCCTTTGATTCGGTAAACCACAGTTTGCTTGCAAACAAACTTGGTTATATGTGTTTCGATGGTCCTCTGAGGAACTGTATAATAGGCTTCTTAAGTGATAGATACTTTGGCGTCAGAATATGCAGTATGTATTCCTCGAAAGTAAAAGTTTTTTGTAAAGTCCCACAGCGCTACTTTTCCTCATTTTCATCGATGACTTAGTAGTGTTGTAGTGGACCAGAAATATAAGTCTAGCACTACACACAAAATGGCAAAAATGGAAAGAACTCACTGAAAGACCAAAGGAGCAAATGTCCAAATAATGATCCAGAGAAGTCCAACGATAGCAAAATAATCCACGCAGGAAAAGTCCAAGAGATGATGGAATCCAAGGTGCAGAAAGCGCTAAAATGTTGGAGGATCCGTTAATCACATTTCCGGCACGCGGCGACCCACGCAAACTCCGCAATCTCGGAAGAAGACAAAGTCTGTGTTCCAAATTGTATTAACCGCCAAAAAGTGTATTGTACATGCATTGATACAAATGAAGTACACATGCCCAAAAATGAACAATCATAAAAGCCCCAAAAGTGTATGTACAAAATGCTAAGGTACAAGGGAAAGTAGATCACTACAATACTCCCCCACCAGAGCGTTAGTTATGCTTGAAGTAAGGATAACATACGCTCGAAATGTTCATGTGGCCACATAGTCAGCAAGACGTCTGGGCCAATACGCATGTCTACCAATTCGAGTTTGAACAGGGGTAAAAGGCCCGAAGGATTGAGATGAACATGGGGGAGGTAGGCGGTTGTGATTGCGGAGTAATAAAGCTTGGTGGAGTTGGCGGTTTAACCACACGAAAGCTGGTTTTGTGCACGGAATATGCTGTGATTGTAGGATCTTTATTAATAGAGGACTCGCTCATGGTAGGGTGGTAAGTGAGTATTCCAAAAATAAGCCAAAAATTGACAAATACGAAGATATCGTAAATGCAAAAAAATTGCAGTTTGTCGAGGCTCACCAATTATGTGGACGTCGGGCTCACCAATTATGTAGTGGACTAGAAATATAAGTCTAGCACTACACACAAAAATGGCAAACATGGAAAGAACTCACTAAAAGAGACCAAGAGAGCAAACGTCCAAATAAAGATCCAGAGAAGTCCAACGATAGCAAAATAATCCACACAGGAAAAGTCCAAGAGATGATGGAATCCAAGGTGCAGAAAGCGCTAAAATGTTGGAGGATCCGTTATTCACATTTCCGGCACGCGGCGACCCACGCAAACTCCGCAATCGCGGAAGAAGACAAAGTCTGTGTTCCAAATTGTATTAACCGCCAAAAAGTGTATTGTACAAGCATTAATTCGAATGGAGTACACATGGCCAAAAATGAACAATCATACAAGGCCAAAAAGTGTATGTACAAAATGCTAAGGTACAAGGGAAAGTAGATCACTACAATACTCCCCCACCAGAGCGTTAGTTATGCTTGAAGTAAGGATAACATACGCTCGAAATGTTCATGTGGCCAAATAGTCAGCAAGACGTTTGGGCCAATGCGCACGTCTACCAGTTCGAGTTTGAACAGGGGTAGAAAGCCCGAAGGATTGGGATGAACATGGGGGGAAGGTAGGCGGTTGTGATTGCGGAGTAATTGAGCTTGATGGAGTTGGCGGTTTAACCCCACGAAAGCTGGTTTTGTGCACGGAATATGCTGTGATTGTAGGATCTTTATTAATAGAGGACTCGCTCATGGTAGGGTGGTAAGTGAGTATTCCAAAAAATAGGCCAAAAATTGACAAATACGAAGATATCGTAAATGCAAAAAAATTGCAGTTTGTCGAGGCTCACCAATTATGTGGTAGTCGGGCTCACCAATTATGTAGTGGACTAGAAATATAAGTCTAGCACTACACACAAAATGGCAAAAATGGAAAGAACTCACTAAAAGACCAAAGGAGCAAATGTCCAAATAAAGATCCAGAAAAGTCCAACGATAGCAAAATAATCCACACAGGAAAAGTCCAAGAGATGATGGAATCCAAGGTGCAGAAAGCGCTAAAATGTTGGAGGATCCGTTAATCACATTTCCGGCACGCGGCGACCCACGCAAACTCCGCAATCGCGGAAGAAGACAAAGTCTGTGATCCAAATTGTATTAACCGCCAAAAAGTGTATTGTTGTACAAGCATTAATTCGAATGGAGTACACATGGCCAAAAATGGACAATCATACAAGGCCAAAAAGTGTATGTACAAAATGCTAAGGTACAAGGG
>JACCGJ010009542.1:0-12795 GCA_013407085.1 Atriophallophorus winterbourni | reverse complement strand
TAAACCAGAAAGGATCGGACCAAGGACTGAACCTTGAGGAACTCCTCTAGTTGATGCGATTGGTTTCCACAATGGACAGGTAACACGTAACTGTGTAGTGCGATTTGTTAGGTAGTCATTTAGCCAACGGAACAACCTTCCAGTGATATCAAGCCATTCAATTTTATTCAGTGGTACGCTATGGTTAACACGATCAAATGCTTTTTAGATATCTAGATAGTAGACATGGATTGTTTGCCCTCTTAATTCCGCTTGTGTCCTAATGTTATCAGTAATTTAGATAAACAAGAAGAATTCTGTTTAAATCAACGCTGGTATTAGGAAAGCAAGTGAATATTTTCAAAATGTTTCATTAGATCGTCAAAAATGAGGCGTTCAAGTAATTTGGAAATCACAGGTAACAGAGTATCCGGTCAGTAATTAGAAACATCGAAGCGATTTCCTCTTTAATAAATAGGAGTAATTATTCCACGTCTCAAATCTGTATGAATCATGCCATTACACAGTGTTTGATTAAACAAGTATGTGAGTGGTTTGTATAACAAGTTCGCGAATTGCTTCAATGTGAACGGAGTTATTCCGTCGGCCCGGGGAGACTTTCCGGTTTGTAGATTGAATAATACTTGAAGGATGCGTTTCGACATACCATTTATTTCACTCATGGCAACCGTGTTTGAAATGGTTTGATTGGGATCTAACTTGCATGCTCTCACGGGCTGAATACCGATGAATAAAACGTGGCTTAATCTTCAGCAGCTTCTGATGCAGTTGTTGCTGGTCCAGATGACGTGTTCATGGACGCAACTCCAGGTTTCACCATATCTTGATCGTTAACCATAGGATAGAGGATTTAAGGGTTCATCTCCATCATTTGTGATATCCGTTCTTGGTAGTACAACTTGTCTTGAGTGACAAATTTGTTTAATTTGTTCCGTAGTAAAATGAATGTTTCCCAGGTATCTGATGATGGAATTTGCCTATGTTGTCACCTAGCAATGTTTCGTATTTTAAGCACCAACTAATTCGGCATCTTATTTTAAATTCGAGGTTTCTTCTTGAGTTTTGAAGGACACATACGGATTGAGTACACACGTGGATTAAATTCTTGAGATGAGATAATAACCATACCGAATACTCTTGTAGGTTGCTGGTTCTCGGTTGAAAGTTAATCGAGTTCTGAATAGCATCACTCAAAGCCAGAATGTTTTTTTTCCGTCTAACTGTTTTACGGGCATCATTTGATCTCACAGCTTCAAACAGATAGTCAAGCTTGATGACGAATTGACCACTTAGTCCCAGTATAATTTCGTAAGTAACATTTTCAATGCCATGTTCATTACTTGTCAGAACAAGATCTAGAAGTGAAGGTATCTCGGTTCCGCGCTATCGGGTATTACATGCATTGTGGTTACAAAAATGAATATCGTCCAATAGCTCATTGAATGTGCGTTCGAGGGAGTGTTCTGGGTGAATGGTACTGTTCTTAAAATTTGGTAAATTGAAGTCACACATAATTAAAAATCCACAAGTGAATCTGGAAGTAATCATGGTAAATCTGTCAAGAAGGGTAAGATTTTAGGCTTCATATGAAGTCTGTGGGCGACATACTACTCCCAAAACACAGTCTATGGCATTAACTTGTCGGAGTGAACACCGGAGTGTGTCGTAAAACGATTTCTGGATCCGTAATCTCACGGCACAGATGTTTTTGTTCACAGCACAATGCTACTCCTTTTCCTCTCGTTTCACGGCAATGGAGAATAAGTGGCAAACCGGCTAATAATATATCACTATTTGTTTTATGAATCGGTGACCATGTTTCCCTTACGGCGATGATGTCTGGTGAACATTCCAAAAAAACGGAACGCCAATATCCGATTTTGATTCTCAGACATTGTGCGTTGCTGTTCAGGCATTTCATAGTAGTTTTTCAGCAAGGATCGGTTATGGGAAAAGGGGCTATCGGAGTGCAGAACACCTGCTAGGCCGACTCCTCTGGAGTTGGCATGTGAGGTTTTGTTCCTCACAAGAATGCCTGATCGTTTTGGTGTTGTACTGTTGTAATATAGTAATCTTTAAGGTCGGCTGCATTTTTTCTGACACGTCAACTACTGATCGACTTGGTTATGTTTCTACTTGACGTTGTGTTGCATCTATCTGCCCAATATGTAGTTTTGATGCTCTTACTTTAATTTCTTGTGGCCTCAGTCTGCGGCCATTTTCCTAACTAACTTTGACCGTGTACAACTTAGCTTTACGTAAGAACGTTATTATAAGAGGCTTAGGACATATGCCCTTATATTTCGTAGATTTGGGATGCGGAACTTGTTCGCTACAGTTCCATCATGCAAGCCAAGTATAACACTGAGGAACCTCAATTGTATTTGATCGTGTTTAAGCTGCACTGCTTTATAATAAGCTTCTGGGACTCCGAAAAAGACTAAACTACGATAATGTCTCTGTTTCATTGGACTCTTTGATGAGCGTTTCGGGTACTTTCCCACTAAGGCACATCCGCGAAGATCCTTGTAGTGGTCTCCGAACGCTCCCTACGCAGGAGAAAAGAGTATAGTATGATGTTTTATAGAACACTCTTCGAGCTGACCTTGATTTTAAGCAGTCTGGTTAGGTTCAGATTTGATGAAATAGGATTACGATTTAGCCGTAACAATGATGATGATCCATTCATTTTCAAATCCATGCTGCTGTACAACTTTCTCCGTTCTTCTTTATCATGTTTTACCCTGTCGCCTAATAAGGTGGCACTCGTTTCCGTTACATTGGTGCAAATCAGACTTCTTCCAACAAGTGACCGTACACTGTATGCCTGTCGCTTTCGCCTTAAATCGAATATCTATTATGTCAACTTTTGAAGTATTTTGCACCGTAACTTTTGGTTTTGGATCTGAGGGTTTTCGCTGAACCTTCAGATGAGTAGGTGGCTTTTGATCCATAACTTTTTTCGTACCAGGGAGGTTTTGGGCAGACAGAGGAATTAACAGTGGCTTGTGTAAAGGTGATGTTTTGATGAGGAGATGGCTATTCAAAACGCTCCGGTACATTTGCGACAGCTGAATTTTCGTGTTGAATGATTTTCTGAGACGCAGCTTTTATCTGACTGGTATTACCGTCGAAACCTATACGGGCAAGCTGCGAGTTCTGAGCGGTGACCAGTCTTTACCGATGCCCTCAGCGTTCGTATACTGAGCTCTTAACTCAGAATCTGATCATCAATGTTTTTATACTGGACACTTGTTCAAACGGGTATATCTTCTTTTGGCTTAGTTCGACAATTTTTACACACGTTGCATACACCAGGCATGTTTTAATCATTCACGATCGATATCGCCTGTGAGGTCAAATATTTGTCACATTTTGCGTGACACATGTGTATGCCGTTGCGGCACGTGGCAGATTGGACCAAGCCACTCACTACTTTCTCGCAGACGACGCGTGTTTCGCGAACATCAGATGGTGTGTGAGATGGGAATACATGCAAATAAGCTGTTTTGAACAAACGATTTCATTTTAACGGGGTCAACCAAAAGTTCAAATCACAGCAGAAAAATCGATACAGCTGGGTTGGTTAGTGCGGTATTGTGTGGAGTTGATGTAAAGTTACGCGTTATAAAAATATTTCGTCACTCGATTTAGCCATGAATTTATCAGTCTTCCGTTGAGCATACTGGTGTGAAACTAATTCCACGTTAAGTATTTCTCCTAATTGTTATTGACAGTCGTAAATACTGAAGGGTTGATCTAACAGCAGAAACACAAAAGCGATGCAATTGGATGAACGAACAACAGTAAATCAGCATGTGTTGCACACAAGGAACGACACGTCGTAGCAAATTTTCATATAGACATAAAAACTACAATGATCGGATGAAAAGTATGTAAAAAAAATACCCAAAAGTGTCGGAGCTCAAATTAATTCAACCGCACGTCACGTGCGAAATAGTATGAAGTGTAAGTGCGGAAGATGTGCGAACGTTAAATTTAAACAGAATTTCTCTCAAGCCAGGTGTTTCATTGTGGTTTTCAAAATAGATATGGAAACTTTGAATATCGGCCCTGTACGGTAGGGTAAATTTTCTCATGACCGCAAAATATTTTAAATGCGAAAAGTCATCTCCCTGGTGGAGAAAAGTAAGCGATGTATTCTGCTGAGTGACGGAGATCAGGTCGACACTGTGTGCATCGATATAGGTATCGCTACTTCCTAATTGGATTTTATGGTTTTGTAAAGGGTGTGCATCTGAGATCATCATGACCTTGTGCTCTACAATCAGGGTGATCATCGAATGGACTCCAATGCATCGAAATCTTACCTCTACTTATAGGCACCTCGAAAGCGTAGTTAAAATATAGTGAGTTTCTAAAACACTTATTACGCTGATACTTGTTACGATACTAGAAAGGCAATGCGTGCGGTTTCGATACAGCTTATCGCTCAATCATTGATGAATACCGTACTGAACTCTTCCTTCTGTTCGTCGAACCAAAGTGCTTGAAAGGAATGATATTATTAATTGAAAATTGATGGTAAACTTCACCGACGTAATGAAAATATATATGTGAAACATTTTTCTCGACAGTTGAGATGACTAGAACCAAAATATAAAATCACTGCTATTTTTGTTATTCGGTATTCAGTGTACCCAATTTCTCATAAGCCGATTCTTTGATTTTGTTTGTATACAGCATTTATTTTCCCGTCACAGGTGACACTCTTTCTGTTCATAACTGTTTAACCAGTATTGTTCAATTCATTGTTAAGTGAAACAATACAAACAATAATGCCTATTAGAAAGGTACTACACCAATGCTACTACCTGTGCTTTAATTAACTTTTACGCGTATTGTTTGTGGTATTGTATGTCTTTCCGTTTGTTTCGCTATAGATGTGTCATTTGAACGCTCTAGTTTCATTTAGTTCTGTAATTAAATGTCTAGTTTGTCATTAGACCAGATAATACTGGTTCCTTATTAGATAACATATTTAATCAATCCTTACAAAATCTATAACCGCTTCCAACGCATTTCGGCTTTTGTTCGATTCGTTGTTGTTCTCGTCTTAACGATTTCTCGCTTAAGTGACTGACTGTACCTTGATTGTTTCTGTGTGCAACAGATAAAAACGTGCTTGTTGGAGGTCTGTAGACCGCGCTTAGTCCAAACTGTGTGTAATTGATGTGCTACTTTCCTCCGTTCTCGATTTATCCCAAGGGTCGCGCCGGCAGATGCCACAACGAGAGATTAAATTACACACAAAACTCCATTCGATTGTTCGAATAAACAAATGCTTTCGGTGAAATGTTGTGTTTATTTCGAACAATGTGAGATTAATAATACTTCGTAGTGAAACTGCTGTCCTGGGATAACGACATTTTGTGAAACATTTCCAGTCCAAAATTGTTATAAACATGTTAAAGTTTGCATTTAAAATTAAGTGAAACAGAATGTGCTAGAAAATTTGAAACAATGATTGGAAAAGTGAACAGCGTTTAAAGAAATTCGTTAGGATAAGAAGGTTGCACAAATGAGGATTTTTTATTGAAACGAAATTAAACTAAACGGTTTATAATAATGAATTTAACAGCACTTCTCCTTTCGCAAACGCTATAATTCCGGTTGCCCTTATGAGCCTAATGATAAAACATATTGCAATTAATCCTTTTTCCTGTCGTTCAGAACCCATCAGAACCCATAAAACTACGGTGAGACAAATATGAAAAATGAGATATGCGATTTCGAAACCAAAGGCCTATAAAAATTTAATGGATAACGGTCAAGCAACTAAAATCTGCGGGTTGAATAACCTCTTATTTTCTCTTCAACAATCAGTTAGCTCAACAATAACCATAGGATGACAAGGTATATGGAATATATATAATAAATATAAAATATTTCAAAAATCAATAGGGACAGTCACTATAGCATGGTTCGTCATAAACTCATCGAGTTTGGAAGAGAAAACCTCAACAGATTCTGAGCGTGTGATTTCTTCAAGCAAAATGTTCCAAGTAAAACAAATTCTTACCGAGAAAAAATTACGACGTATATGCAATCGAGAATTCTGAATGCTTAAAGCCTTTGAATGTGTTCGTGTTCGAGTAAGGTCATTGGGCTTTAGCAAGTGTTTAAGGGGATGGTTTTCAGTATGCAGGATTTTGAATGTCAACATGAGGTCACTTCGCCGTTGGGTAAAATGGTGTAGGTTCAGTTTTATCATTCGCTCTGTGAAAGACAAGTTTCTGTACCGGGAGACCAACTTTGTAGCATGATGATAAATCCTGTCGAGTAGTTTTATTATCGTGCTACAAAGTTGATCTCCCGGTACAGAAATTTGCCTTTCACAGAGCGAATGTTAAAACTGAACCTAGACGATTTTACACAACGACGGATACGTAGTGACTTCATGTTGACATTCAAAATCCTCCATACTGTTCGATTGACAATCTAACGCTCTGAATACACAATACCTTATAATTTGTGACCTACTCATGAGTAGATCAATAACAGTATTTCAAGCATTTTTTTGTTATTTCAGATCAAATTGGGTTGCCCGATATCATTACTCAATCATTGCATCATAAAACAAATTGAAAGTGGTTAGGCTAAGCCTAAATTTAACGCATTATAGATCTAATTTTGAAGTTTATTTAACATAATCGATCAATTGCGATGTGATCCTTTTAAATATAATTACAATTACAATTATAATTATAATTATATATTGAACACTGTCAAAGGACTTTATTTGCCGCTCAAGAACCCCAGATTAAACCAAATCTCTTGATAAACATCGGTAAATTCACCAATGTGTTTCGCAAAATTCTTCAAACAGAAAATGTAAAATCTCGTTTAAATCTGAGAAAATATTAAAGAATTTAAAAACAAATGTACGGATGACCCCTATATATACTACTTCTTTCGGTTTGTTGTATCAGATTTTATTATTTTATCCACATGTAAAATTTGTTGCATTTGTCGTAATGTTAACTTAACTTAATTTGTCCTCAAACTAACACGAAAACTTGGAGTGACAATAATTTTGATAGGCATGAATAACCGCGGGATTATCGTACTTAATTGCGTAAACAGGTAGATCATGCCGAACTTAGTTGAATATAATTATGAATCAATTCTTAAAAACGGTAATTTTATCGTTACAGATGCTCAAATTAAGAGTTAATTTACGCTGATACAAATGTACTTATTATAATCGTTTTGACTGATGTGAACTCAGATCTTAATTCAATTCAATTCAATTCAATTTAATGGTCTAAAATGCATATAGCTTTACAAAAACCACAGAAAAATATGGAAATTTACAAATAACGTATCTCAGTAAAAACGGGATTTGTTTGCTTACTGAACAGTTCGGGAATCAGGTAAAAATCCAAATGATAGAAACTGTTTTCACTCAGTGGAATGGCACATGTATGTCCATGGGGTCGAGATGATTTTATGTGTGACTTCAAAGTTATTAGGTTGTGGAATACATAGTTTCAATGTTCGGATGGGTCGAAAGGAATTTGTTTAAGCTGGATTTGAATATATCCAAGTTGGGTGCATGTGCAACATTCGGGGGTAGGGAGTTCCAAGTGAAACATACACTTACAGAATAAAAATATCTTCGACAGTTCAGTCGCGAGTCGGGAATTAGTACTGTGTACTCATGACTCCGGCTGGTTCTTGGTGGTTGTCGTGTGAATAGTGTATTAAGGGGATGGCTGGGGGTATGCAATATGTTAAACATTAGGATCAGATCACCTCTAAGACGTCGGTAAGGAGAGTCGAAGAGGTTGAGGTTTGCAATACGATCTTCGTATTGTTTGTGCTTTAAGCCGCACACGAGCTTCGTGGTCCGATGATAGATTCGCTGCAAGAGATTGATGTCTTTCTTTAACCAGGGTGACCAAGCCTGAACCGCATACTCCATGGTGGGCCTCAAGTAGGTATTAATTATTCGATGAACAGTCGGCTTCGTGAAACTCCCAAACACGCGTTTCAGCAGAAGCAGTACTTTTGACGTCTTTTCGTAGACAGCCTTAACGTTGTGTGACGGTTTCAACGTGCTGCTCACCCACACACCCAAGTCCTTCTCCTTGTCAGTTATTTCAAGAGTATGGGAACCAAGGGTGTAAGAGAACTCGAAGGGTTTTCCAACTTAATACCGACAGTATCATGATGCATGTTTGGTGCTTTCATCATTTTATATTTTATGGTAGTAGATTAACAGACATATGTCGTAATGGTATTGTTTTGTTATGAGGCATTATTATATTATATATATTATCTTATTCTATATTTATATATTTATATATATATATATATAGTAGTCTATTATAATGTATTATATATATGATATAATATTATACGCAATTTGAATGATATGATTCACCCTGCTCACTGTTTTTGTTTGGGGGACAAAGTCTATCGTCTGATTGTTTTGGATCTGCATGCCGTGTTACGTTGAGAAGTGTGTTCCGATTTGTTGGGTAGAATAATCAGAAGGCGAAGGCTGTTAGTGGTGAAATCTCCGCTGGATCATCCTAAGCCCCCAACATTTTACCTTCTAAAATTTCTGTCCATACCTTATACTCCTGCTGGATCAACTGATACACAAGCTCATAAAATCATTTACTGATAAAATAAACGGTTAACTTAACTTACGATTAGAGTGATTCGATAGGTCAAATTTGGTCAAATACCTTGTTCCTCCAAGTATGAATATCTCAACGTTTCTGCTCAAGAATGTTACACTGAAATTTGTCATTTATTGTTTGGATGTTTTGCCAATATGACTCTGTGGACACATGCCGCATGCCATATTGCAATTTGCTTCCGAGCGTGATGTTGAATTTAGCAATAATATTGAAATATTTTTTCAATATCAGACAGTGGAATGCAAAAATTTCGTAGTTATAAATCTAACCGCCGTCATGCTATTAGTTAGCTTCATATGAGTTCAATAGCTGTCTTGAATCTGTGTCGTTCGAGGTAATATTGCCTTGATGTTACTGAAGTAAACGCTTAGAAAATAAATTTAACATAAAAAGTCGACTATATACCGCATCCGAATTCAATCAGGGAATAGCCATCCGCTCTGTAATTGATAATTCTAACCATAGGATTAATATTAAGGTAGTTAACACGAAGATGCAAGTGTGATCTTTATTTTGTATTGACTTGGAAAATAATAATGAAAAATGTCTTTAATGACAACATTTATTTTAATATAATGCGTGCATTAAAATTACAATAACGACAAACATGTAACAATATGGAGTTAATTCCAATAAATTCTTTTTTATTTCGTTAAAATTATTTAAATGCGTGATTTCGAGATCAAGCAAAACACATATTTGAATAAGTATTTATTGTGGTGCTGTCTGTACAAACTTTGTTTGTCTCAATCACTATACACGTTTTGACTTTGTACGCGGTTTTCGTGAATACAAATTTAGTGCTCGCGGAGTTGCTCTGCTTTCTTTATTTGATATCAGTGCTGCGTGTTTGGAATTCTGACTGTCAGAAGTGGGAAATATTGTTTGCCTCCTCTAAAAGAAAAGATCCTTATTTTAGCGATGTCCTTTATCTCGGATTTGCCGCGGCTACATCTGTGATAATACTTTTACCTCTTGACTGAATCTATCCATCGCCTAATCTGGGAAAAACCGATTCCTAATTGGATTGAAGGATTATTGCAAGTGGTTACTCTTTCATTTTTATATATATACTGTAATTTTCACGTATCATAAATCAGGACACAATTTAGTGAACCAGGTTATGTTTTTACCATAGCATCTTTTCTTTATTTTGTTTTGTGGTATTTTTTGCATTTTTTTATAAATATGGACACTACATCACAACCAATAGTAAACACAGCAGTCATCAGTTATATATCAATTCCTGAGTTTAGTGGGACCAATCCTCTACTCCGATTTGCTCAAGTAGAAGCCAGTTTTGAGACTGGATATGTGACTAGCCAAATGGCAATGCACAGTTACGTCGTTGGACGTTTACCACTCACAGTGGCGTCTGTAGTCGCATATACCATATACAACAGACCGGCTAAACAGACATATGTGGTACTGAAATCGGCTTTGATGTCAAGTACTGTTTGGTTTGATAAACAGAATCTCCGCAGGCTGCTCTCGGGTATCGAACTAGGTGACAATACACCGTCACGGATTCCTTTCTGCATGTTCAAGTTACAGGGCACCCTGCCAGTCGGTGTTGAAGCAATGGACGTAGCAGAAATTACCTAAAGACGTTCGAAAGACTCTTTCAGTAATCGAAAACGACTGCAGACCAAGTGTATGAAAACCATAAGCCAGTCTTCGTTGCCATGCAAACTAACAGAAAACTAGCTTCTTTAGCACTAGAGTTGAAACTGTAGTCAATCAACTCGAAAGGAATCGACCTCACTTTCAAGAATCAAGATCTAGTGCAACAACACTACGAAATAATCAGCGGCCGACAACGTTTTCCAGAACCTAATAATCACTCTCAACTCTGCTACTATCACTGCCGTTTCGGGAAACCCAATAATCGATGCACTAAGCCCTGCAAATCCCCCTTTGATTTTAAGATAAATGGGCCAGTCTGGCAGTAGATACAGCTGCACTGTCTTGCAACTAAGTTAGCCGTCTTTGCTATATCTCTCACAACACAACTAAATTGCGTTTTGCTGCAGACACAGTTACGGAACTCATTGTCATCTGACCTTCAAAACCGAACGCAAGTTTCCGTCAGGGTTGACTCTTCAAACGGCTAACCGTACCCGCATTGCCACTCATCCTCATCGGTCTTTCGCTGTAGAAATAAACTCGCGAAGATCGTTTAGATCGATATTTACTATTGTAGACGTAAAAATTACCATTTTGTGTGTTGATTTTTTCTGTCCTATTGAAACCTTGCTGTAGATATAAGCCAAAGGAGGCTTATCGGTAAACCCGCAAAGCTGAATTTTGTTGGTCAACATTATTTCTCGCCCATCTAAGCTATTTGCGTTCTGGATCCACCTGTCTTGGAGCCTTACAGTGAACCAATGGCTGATGTTCCCGAAGTTTCCAAACCTCAATCGATAACATCTGAGATTAAACTTACGGTCATGCATCACATAGTCACCATTTGTCCAACAGTTGTTTTTCTAGACCACGTAGACTTTCTCACAATAAAATAGCTTTCGCAAAACGTGAGTTTGAGCATATGATGAAACTTGGCATCATCCTCATCTTAACTTCCCCATGGGCTACACCACTATATATGGCTCAAAAGAACCAGCCTGACACGTGGCGACCTTGAGGTAACTATCGAGCACTCAACTGAATCACAGTCCCGGATATGTATCCTATCCCTTATATTCATGAGTTTACAACGTCATTAAATGAAAAACCGGCTTTTTGAAGCTGGATTTGTTTCGTGCGCCATCAAATTCGTATTGCAGGAAATGACCATCTAAAAACCCCAGTCAAGAAGCCATTCGAACTGTTAGAATATGTCCGAATGATATTTCGTCTCCGAAATATGGCCCAGAATACCCAAAGTTTTGTGGACCAGGTTTTCGAAGGATTGTCATTCGTTTATGTGTACAATAAAGTCGTTTTAGTTGCAAGCACGACACAAACAGAGCACTCTATTCATTTATGTACAAAATGTCAAAATATGACATTGTAGTGAACCCAACAAGTACATTTATAAGGTGCCATTTCTTGAAATTTTGGGCAATCATATCGATTCATTCGGTATTAGACCAATGAAAGAAAAGCTATCAGCAATCCGTGACTACATGTACCTAATCTCATTCCGTCAGCTACGTCGACTTTTCGGCATAATCAATTACTAAAGACTTTATTACCTCCTCGCGCGAAGTTAGCTCAAACGCTTAGAGATTTACTTTGCTGTAAAGAGCGAACTTATTCAATATACGCAGCAGCAGATGAAGCATATGAGGCACTTAAACTTGCTTTTAGTGAAGCAACAACTTTGACTTATATGTTGATTACGGTAGGTGCTCGCCTATCCATAATTACCAATGCGTCAATCGAATCCGTAGGCAGAGTACTCCAACAAAAGTTTGAGAACATGACTAGAGCTCTAGCATTCTTTTTACGTCGAATGCAACTTGCTCAAACAAGATTTAATACATTTGTTCGAAAGCTGTTTGCTGTATACTATTTCATCCGTCATTTCTGGAATCTACTCATAGGTCGTAACTTCACAATTTACACCGACGATAATCCGATGACATTTGATCTCGCGGTGACATCAGATCTATATTTAGCCCGTGAAATTCGTAAGTTAGATTAAATTTTCAAATTCACTTGCAAAATTCGATAACATTCCGGCTGGTAAAACACAGTCACGAGTAATTTCCCTCGACTTCAGGTAAGTACCATCGTCATGCAATCGACTTGGAACATTTACCACGTTCGCAGCAAAATGACCCTGTATTAATCATGAAAATAGAGTTTGCAATGAATCGGTTATAGTAAGTTTTTGGTAACGTTTCGCACATGATTACGTAAGCAGTGTGTCGGCATACGCTGACCTGAACAATCAATAAACAATTAGGGATGAACACAGCAATTAGGAGGTGTGGTCAATTATCTTGATATCCCCTGTGTAGCTTAGTGAACTCAGGATTGGTCATGCCATTTATACCTGAACACTGTTCGTACCGACACCCTTGGTCTGACGAAGCATCTGTGTTCAGAAGCGAAACGTTACCAAAAACTTACTATAACCGATTCATTCATTTCATTCAGTCCTCTCCGTGCC
>JACCGJ010009540.1:0-13551 GCA_013407085.1 Atriophallophorus winterbourni | reverse complement strand
AAATTGCATGAGGTTTGGGCCGGTTATACGATCCAGGAGAGTCGAAGAATTGTCGAATAAGGGAAACCAAAACTGTTTGCCAGTATGGATTTCAGTTCATGTAGAAGAATCAGTCTTACGCGGAAGAAGCAAGGACCAGTATCGGGGTTGGTTTCGGAGTCGGAGGTACTGGAACAATTAAAATTATTCTCTTCACCATCATGGTGAGAGGTTATCATTGTAAAATAGTCACGGTATTCCTGGTTATTGAACCATTTGTAAGTATTTTGTACATTAGCACACGTATCGAACTGTTCACAATGTCGGAAATACATGGTATTATTATTCCCCCCTCATATCTGTCTAGGCCTAGGCAACCATACAGCATCTTAGCCCACGTGCCGTTTCTGACTGTGCGGCACTTTGCCTGGATCAGGCTTGTGCTTTCATACATACATCATACATACATCAAAACCTGGGACTAGTATTATATGTACCTTTACTTATTGTATCTCTTTAGGCTTATCTTACCCCCTTTTCGTTTAAACATAGTTATCCTTATTGTTTCAATTCAGGTTTCTATCGTAAACAAATGTCTCTCTAAAAAAATTTCGAAACATCTAAAAAAATTATTTTTCTGATTATCTATTTATAACGCTGTTGTAGTGTCATGTTACATAGGGTCTATGCATGTCTCGTCAGAGGTTGGGACTTGCATCACATTTTTCTATTTGTCACATTGCCTTCCATGACATTTTCTATACACCATTATGTATATAGCTCTCTCATATTTCATATGGGGCTAATAAATGTCACATTTTTATCCAAACATACAAAACAATAAAATCTACCAAAAAAATAAAAAAAGTAAAAAAAAACCTGAAAATCATTATGTTTTTAATATACATTCTTATTTTTTTTAATGATGAACGATTTTACTTTGATGAACTCTCACCATGATGGTGAAGAGGATATCTTTCATTATATTCCAGTGTCTTCAAATACCGTACTATCACTGAAACTGGCTCGAAATCTATCCGCCCGAGATTTGTTCCATTTGCGATTCACTCTCCTGCAGATAACGAACACCCGGCTGGCGAACACATTATGGTTCGATTCGTCGACAATTCTTCAAGAGTTTTGGAGTACACAGCGTACCCTACTCCTATGCTATTAACCACAACCTCTCTCATCCCCCAGAAGTTCTCAGATTTTCTTATTCTGATGGATTTATGTTCCTTTTTTCATCTTTCCAACCAATCTTTCCGTAAAAAACATGAATTGATGCATATATAATTCATTTATCCATTTTTTAAGACAGTTTATTACAATTCACTCCATGTAACGACTATAGTCGCTGTTTAACGCGTAGACCACCTGTTTCTTATTTCGACAATTCAAAAACAATAATTCAGTTAACTACGGTTTATTAACAAGATTAATAGACAATAACAATGAACAAATAATAATAATAATAATACTATATTCTTGGTAAACCAAGGCATGCAAAACATGATCAGGTTATCAATGTGTACAAAATAAATAAATTGTAAAATGACCTTATCAATCGGAATTTTTGAACATTTTGCTGATTAATAAAGGATGGTAAATTTACAAGGGTAAGAAAGTTAACTTTTTCGCGCAATGTCACACAGTAATAAAGTTTCATCTAGATTGCATCGAAATAATCAAATGAAGGGGATGCGATTAATTCTGGAGCAGGGATTGAAGGAAAAGAAAATAACGGAAAAAATTATGGAGGAAATAGTGCATGTGAAGATATAATTGTCACAGTAAAAATAAATTTTCGAAATAAAGAAAGTTCCTTTATATATATATATGAATGACTTCTTCGGAATGTTGGTGGGTGTGATTGAAAAAAAGCACAGAAAAAAAACAAAGTTGAATTGAAAAAAATTAGAAAATCGAGGGGAAAGAGGAAATTGTGGTTTAAATTGCATGAGGTTTGGGCCGGTTGTACGATCCAGGAAAGTCGAAGAATTGTCAAATCAGGGAAACCAAAACTATTCGCCAGTATGGATTTCGGTTCATGTAGAAGAATCAGTTTCACGCGGAAGAAGCAAGGACCAGTATCGGAGTTGGTTTCGGAGTCGGAGGTACTGGAACACAATTGAAAGTATTCTCTTCACCATCATGGTGAGAGGTTATCATTGCAAAATAGTACATTTATTCTAAACGATAAAAAAAGATCACAAAAAACAATATTTTTGGCATTTTTAGCGTTTTTTTCTTTTTTTGTTTTTATAATAAATACGTTATGGCAAAGCATGGTTTTATGCATAAATGGGTTTGATGTAAGCAGATTACGGTTGAGGATATGGTAATATGGTAAAAATGATCATAAGACGCACGGTTACGATGAAGGTTTGTAACAACATATCTAAGGTCCGGCAACCTGACACTTGAATGGCCAGTTATCCAGAGAATACCATAAGACCTGATGATATACTAATATGGTGAGAGGTTATCATTGTAAAATAGTACATTTATTATAAACGATAAAAAAGATCACAAAAAACAATATTTTTGGCATTTTTTTTCGTTTTTTGTTTTTATAATAAATACGTTATGGCAAAGCATGTTTCCATGCATAAATGGGTTTAATGTAAGCAGATTACGGTTGAATATATGGTAATATGGTAAAAATGATCATAAGACGCACGGTTACGATGAAGGTTTGTAACAACATATCTAAGGTCCGGCAACCTGACACTTGAATGGCCAGTTATCCAGAGAATACTATAAGACCTCATGATATACTAATATGTGGAGAAAGATGTGGAATTAGAAACCTGGGATCCCATGAGTGTATAGAATATCTAGAGAAGAGTTTATCTTAAGGATTTGGGATAGTGAGTGAACAGTAAGGGTTTCTACAAGAGTTTTAAATTTTCCTGTAGATGTGCACATACGGAAATGAAGAGGAAGGGAATTCAAAAGTTGCGCATATCTAACTAAGAAGAAGTTACGTCTAACTTTAGTGCGAGACATAGGGATATTCAACAGCCTTGTTCGATTGCGCAGATCATATGGGATATAATCGTGAAAGCGCATGCCAGACTGGAGCTTAATTCGTTGCTGGGTAATGATTCGAAAGAAAAAAAGCAGATTGAGACGAATTCTGCGTAGCCATAGTGGTTCGACATTCAGCAAATTACACCTTTCAAGATAAGGCAAGGGGTTTGAATAGCCCAAAGTTATTTTGCTGAATGTACGTTGAAGTCTCTCTAAGAGAAAACAATCACGCCTACTCATGTGAGAATAGATGATATTACAATAATCGAGAATTGGTAGGACCTTCATCTGATATAATGCTATTTAACTCTCGCGTAAAAGAAATTTATGGTTAATTAGGCCACAGTTTTGTTTTGCTCTCGCAATGAGGTGTCTAGCTTGTTCATTAAAATTGAGAGAAGAGGAGTATCTAAACCCAAGGTCCCTAATTTCTGCAGAAGGTGTGATGGTTGAGCCATTTATCGTGAGTGTGTTAGAAGGGATTGAAAAAAGTAATCCCATATATTGTGTCTTAGAAGCAGAAAATTCTAATCCCCATTTTGAGCCCCAGCTAGATAGAGAGGCATTGACCATCAGTGTTGCCGAAAACATTCTTGACTTTTAATTGCATTAGCTGTGTTTTCGTAATATATCAGATCACGTACCGATTACCTGGAATCAACTTTAAAATCGTTACCTTTATATTTATTGAACGTTAAACTCCGCTGAAACAAATGACCTTGAACAAATTGTTTTTGCACATTTACATCCTATAAACTGATTGTACAAAGCTTTTGGAAATTATTGATCATGTTTAACATGCCTTGGACTTCCAAGAATAAAATTTTTTTATTCATTCATTTATTTATAAACTGAAGGAGATGGAATCCATAAACATTGAATTAATATTTTGATTTGGGAGTACAGGGTATATGCAGGTATTGAATGACTGACTAAAATAGTTCAGGAAAAGCTTACTTATTGCTGAAGAGTCTGATGTTGATGATTCTCTACCATCATCGTTGAACACAAGTGTAGAAATCTCATGTTTACTCAGATTATATCGAGATCTCGTTAGACTGTTCAAAGACTTGGTCTTCGAAGCACTGTTCTGTGCCATTCTTTCTTGATTCTCGATGAATTGTAATTTGATTGTTGTAAAAGAGCTAAGAAGTTCCTTCAGACTTAAAAATGAATAAAAGTCTGGTGTGTGGTTGACAAAAGCAGAAAGACGGGCTATCTTTTTTTCGAGAAGTTTTATTTTATCAAGTTTAATAGGTTTAGCCTTTCGATGAGTTGGTGCAGTTACAAGACATCTAGAGAAAGTTTTATGAAATATGGAAGAGATAAGATTGAAATCTGGAGATATAAAGAAGTCAGTCCAATCAGAGTTTCTGATTAAAGTCGAAAACTTTATCCGATCAATATAAAGACAATCATTATCTGTGCTGATGGATGTCCGAGTTTCATAAAGATGAAGTTGGCACATAACCACTTTATGATCACAACCAAGAAGGGGCGGTATGACTTGCACATTACTAGGATTAGAACCCAATGTGAAAATAAGGTCTAGAAGGCTTGATTGTCTTGTAGGTTTATTTACTGCTTGAGTGTAACCTAGTAAGCTGATTGCTTCGGAAAAAGAGGAGAATTTTCTAGATAGATGGGGGGAATTCCAGCATGTATAAGGCATGTTGAAATCAATAGCTATAAGTTTATTTTTATGAGGGGTCAGAGAAACTTTAATAAAAGCATTTTTTATTTTATCAAGATTATCTAAAGGTGGAGGAGGTGGGTTGTAAATACAACCGAAAAAGGCGTCCAGTGAAGGTATATCGATCCGTAACGAATCATCAATATCATCCAGTTTGGAAAAAGAATAAAGTTTGGCCGGAATATCCTTAGTAATATATATGATGCAACCACCACCACGAGTGGAGCACCGATTTTTACGAAAAATATTATAATTTGGTAGGAAAAGAAGTGCGTCTGCATCTTCATCAGTCGTCCAAGTTTCAGTGACTAAGACTACATCAGTCGGGTTAGCAGATAGGAAAAATTGAAGATCGGACATTTAAGAAGTAATGGATCTCGCGTTAAATAAAAGGATGCGGATAGGGGAAGTAGAAAGAGGGGTATTGATGATATGGGCCGGAGATATAAAACTAGGTTGTGCTACATCCTGTAGATGGGTGGAAACACAAGGGGAAAATTTGAAGGTTGGAAATGGTCTGGGTAAAACTGGGTAGGGGCGTATGATGGATATATTTGTGGAGCAGGGTGTGGCCAAGTGGAAATTCTATGGGTGTTTGTTTGTGGTGGCTTAAAAGTTTCAGGGTTGGGATAAATATACGGAAAGTTGAAGTTCCTATTTAGTCTAAGGCTTTGTGGATTTTCATCATGCTGCGTGGAGTGAGGGTAGGACCACGATGCAGATTTAGGACGACCGTAAGGTGAAGGACCATAATAATTAAAGGTGGAAACGTGTATAGGTAATTAGTGAAATTTTTTTCTTAATTAACTAGAATTACTCTTTTTAAGAGAGCCATTCGTATGAGGCCTAATAATTGGCGCTTGGTTGAGAAGAGGAGCTATTGCTCTAAATGTCGGAAGCTTACCTTTTTGTTATCCTTAATAGTTGAGCGAGGCACAGTTTGTGGATCAACGATTACCTGAGGTGCAGCAGGTGATCCGGCGTCTAAGCTGATAGATACATTTTCAGTCAGGACACTTATGTCAGCGAGGTTAGAAGTCTTATTGCTACAAGATGGGGATTGTGTGCTTTCCGTCACGGGTTTGGGAATTTTGCGGGTGAACTTACGTTGTAGGGGTGTGTTGTCACGTTTAAGCAACACATTCGAGAATCGAGGAAGAGATGCTAGAACATGCTTGTTTTTTAAGATGTGAGAAGCATAATCTCCGTTATTAAATTTGATAAGGATTGGAGTGCGTCTAGCAATTGATGATTTACGAAGCCTAATGAGTGTCGCTGAGTCAGCCGGAAGGCCGTAATGATAGAGAATTGACCGTTTGAGTTCATCCAACGGGTATTTATCGGCTATATTCAGAAGAATTATGTTCTTAGCTCTGATTCTCCGTTGCTCTATTTCCGAGGTTAGAGATTCAACGAAGCGTCCCGTGCGCTGAAGCAAATCATAGTAAAGATTATAGTTGGGGTCGAAAGAATTGCCAATGGTTCTAGTACCTTGAAAATGCGCGATATACTGTTCACTTTATCAACCATGGTTTCAAAATTAGTCTCCAAATTGTGTAATTTAGAGAGTAGAGTCGACATATTAGAGTCTAGTACGACTGAACATTTATTCGATCGTGGAGTGACACGTTGTGTGTTTTGAGATGTTTTCGAGTATTTAGAAAGCACCATATTTAGCGAATAAACGCATGAATCAATATATACGATAGTGAAAACAAAGAAACTTGCCGAGTTTTAAACTGCCCGCTTTTATTAGCTGGCTTATTAGCTGGCTGCGAAGAATTGACAGAAGTTGCGGCGCATAATATTTGGAATGATAATATTCTGTGGTCACTCTTAAGGAAAGATGGAATTACCTTCAGGTTAGCTGGAATAAGGTTCAGAGTGAAGACTAGGTATAAGATATTGTCATTTCTTGTAGGTTGGTCAATAAATTGCTTATATCCTAGTAAGTCGATCGTTCTAGTGAAAAGTGTATAGCAGCTGTGATGTGCAGGATCGTGCCAGTTTAATTTTGGCATGTTGAAGTCACCAGCAATAAGCTTATATTTCGTGTCGTGTAGAGATGCTTCTATAAACGCATTAATTAAGGAATCCATTTTAGAGATGGTTGAAGACGGTGGATAATAAATACAACCTATTAGGAGATCTAAGGATGGTAATACAATCCATGTTGAGTCTTCTAGTTCTGTCAGACTGGGTGAAGTAAAGGTATCAGCTTCAAATTTGGAATGAACATAGATAAGAGCACCACCTCCCCGTTTCGAAGTTTGGTTATTCTTGAATATCTGGCAATTAGGTACTATAAGTGCTGAGTCAGGCTGGTCATCTCGGGTCCACGTTTCAGTTATAAGAATAATATCCACTAAGTTCGTAATGAGAAAAGATTTTAGCATTTGGATTTTAGGGGTAATTGATCGGGCATTTATAAGTAGAATACTAACATAAGAAGAAGCGAGATTAAAAGGAGTGGAAGTAAGTTGAGACAAAAATTTAGAGCAATTATTATTTAATTTATAATTTTTTGAAAAAATGGCATGATCATAAAAATGCGTGTATGGTACGTATTGAGATGTGTATCGATTATAAAATGGAAGATTTTGAGTCATATAATCAGAGAAGTAAAATGGTTAAGCATAATAATCAGGGAAGTAAGGGGAGGGTCTGTGAAGCGAGGTGTAGTCAATGGGAGACAGATTATACTGTTTAGGGGGGTATGGTGGTTGAATACGGTAACCGGTATAATGTGCGTTCCTATTATTATTCACCAACGTCATTTGTTGGTTTGGGGGCTTCTTGAATGCCGTGTTTCTGAATGAGCCAGAATTTAAGAGAAGAGGTTGTGTCTGTCTAAAAGTAGGTAAGGGAAGTGAACGCTTAGTGGGTGGCGGTGTTCTGTGAACTATGTCGTGTGCAGGTGATAAATCTTGGCTTCTTAAAGGTGTAGTAACTACAGGTGATTCACACTGCATACACTCAGATGAATCAGAAGAAGACTCATTGTGGGAATAATTGTAATTTTGCGTTTCTTATGACCGAAACGCCTCTGCATAGGGGTGAGGTCTGGCTTCATAGTAACGTTAGAAAATCTGGGAATGGATTTCAAAATATTTCTATTCTCTAATAATTACGAAACGAAACATTTATCGGTGAATTTTATAAGTATTGGAGTTCGTTGTTTCAGGCTGCTTTTGCGTAAACGGACAAAATCAGCACAATCTACCGGAATACCTTATGAAGTAAGGAAACACCTTTTCAAGTCATTTAAAGGATAAGTATCAGCTACATTAAATAAAATGATATTCTTAGAACGAGTTTCTTATTGAGTAATTTCAGTACAAAGAGTTTCAACAAATTTATTGGTTTGTATAAGGATATCCTGATAAATGATGGAATTGGGCTTCATAAGCGATAATAAAGGTTTAAGAGAGTCAAATAAAATCTGAGGAGTTGTTATTTCATTACGTAGACTCAAAATTTCAAATTCTATTTTTTTCAATTTATTTAAGATAAGAGAGGTGTCATTATCTAACTTTACGGTACAATTTCTTGTTTGAGGAGTTTTACGAATTTTAATGCGGCGTGAGATTGATGTTTTAGGATGCATATTATATAGGATATCGTGGAACGTAAATTTTAACTTTAAGATATTATCACAAGTTATCGGTTCCGGTATGTAGCGTATAGAGGAAAAAAGTAGTATGGAAATGTAATTAAGATCACGTACCGTATTCAAGCGCGCGCCAGAAGTATCTGCCGTCTTTCGTTCATTCAGATAAAGCTGATTCCTTTATGTCCGTGGGGTTAAAGACATTTCTGGACGAATTCGGAGTGACCACTAGTAAAACCAGCAGCTAAAATCCACGTTAAATTTAATTCAGGGTTTTTAATCGTCTGAAAAGCAACAAACTTAACAACAAACATAGGTTGGCAAAATTGAAATGTTAGTGTATAAACAAGATATGGAATTAGATTGAGCAGTATATAAGTGTTCGGGAAACGAATGATTCGACAAAAAGTCGTCTTATTTGATTTTAAAGTCATGCAAGCTAGTAGAGTGAGCAACGGTAGAAGGTAAACCGTTCCGAGCCTGATCATGTTTCTTGTCTTTTGCGTGAATAAATCCTGTAAGGGAAGTTTGGGGGTATGGAATATATTGTGAAGTAAGATACGGTCTCCCCTGAATCGTCGATTGGGAATGACGAACAGATTCAGTTGAGCTATTCTTTATTTATAATCGCTTCGACTGTACAAATAACAAGAACAAATAATAGAAACAAATAATAAGGCTTGTTTCAGATGTTGGGAAATAGCTTTGTTGAACGGTGATATATTCGCTGCATAAGTTCAGCATACTTCTTGAGCCACATAGACCATGACTGCTCACCCTATTCCATGACTAATCTCAACTATATATTCATGATCCTTGGGAATATCTTGTGCGAAATTTCCCCAAATACCAGTTCCAGTAGATTTAGGACACGTGTTGCTTTTGAAATATAGTGTTAGATTGAAGTGAGGTTCTTAAACCGGAGCCTATCCAGATACCAAAATCTTTTCTTCCCGGCAATTTTCAAGGACAGTGAACATTTATGGTATGTGAACTCTATAGAATTCCCTACATTACTGAGTCTGCAGTTGTTAAATTTGAACGGCAGTTAGTTCTTTAACAGCCAGTTGTTAAGCGCAACAAGCCTTTCGTGTAATTGCAGACAGTGTTCGGGGCTACGGATGCAACTTCATGTCTTTATGTCGTCCGCAAATAACGAAATGTTACATTGAGCAATATCTGGTACTTCATTTACATAAACCAGAATGAGGATCGGACTAAGGACTGAACCATGGATAACTCCGCTAGTTGCTGCGATTGGTTTTGTTATTGTACCGTCAACACAAACCTGGGTATTGCGATTTGTTAGGTAGTCATTTAGCACATTGAACAACTTTCCAACCATAATAATAATGATAAGAAGAAGAATGACTTTCAAGCTTCTGAAGTAGTAGACTATGGTAAAACACGATTAAATGCTTTAGAGATATCTTTGTAGTAGGTGTGTATTGCTTGCCCTTCATGTACTGATTGTGTCCAATCATCAAGTTTTATCAGTAAATTAGATAAATAAAACAAAATCGTCCAAATCTATACTGTTTCCTCGAAGACAACTGGTTGTTTTCCAAATGTTCTATTAGATCGTTAAGAATGAGGCTCTCAAGTAAATCGGAAATAACGGGTAACAAAGTAAAGGGTCGGTAATCACAAACATCGGATCGATTTCTGCCGTTGTATATTGGAGAAATTATTACGCGTTACCAATATCTAGGAATCATTATATCTGGCAGTGTTTGTTTGAAAAGGTGAGTGGTTAGTATAACAAATTCGCACATTGCTCCAATATAAGCGGGAATATTCCGTCGGCCCCAGATGACTTCCGGGTTTTAGGATTAAAAGGCTTAAAGGACGCGTTTTGACCTTACAATTCTTTCACTCATGGCAACCCTGGATGAAATGGTTTGATTTGGGATGTAAATTGCTTTATTCGAGCTAGATACAGATGAATAAAACGTAACTAAAGATTCAGAACTTTCTGATGCAGTTTATTTTGATCCAGCTGACGTGGTAACGGACGCAACTCCATGTTTCACCTTAGCCAGATCGTTAAACAACAATAAAGTGTTTTGGGATGAGCTCAATCATGCATGATATCTCATCTTGGAAATACATATCTTGGACGAAAAATTGTTTATATTTTTGAGCAGTAAACGAAATGTTTACCAGGTCTCTGATGATTAGCGCCAAGCAATGCTTCGTACATTTAACCACTTACGAGTTCGGCATCTTAGTTCAAATTCAAAGTTTTTTCTTAAGCGCCTGAGGACAAATTCGGAGCTCACTTCGATTGAATTCCTGAGAATAGATATAAGCCATACCGAAAACTAATGTTTGTTGCTGTTTTCGGGTTGGCAGTTAATCTTGTTTTTAAAAGCCATAATGTTTATCCGTCTAACTGATTTACGGGCAACTAGATAGATTGATGACCAAGCTTGGAAAAAAGTATCGCTGTGCCTACGTTCGCGGAAATCGGAAATTGATCAATGGGAATCTGTATTATCGGATGCGCTTTATTCAATCTGTTCACTATACTGTACAGCAATCAATGAAACACCCAATGAACGATTGTAATATAATTTTAGCAGGTTTGCTACCGGCATCTCTCTGTCTTAGTGTTTATTAAATCTGATCGTACTGCTTCGAAAAAATACGAGGTCATCTAAGAATGACCCACCGGTCTAAGAGTTTGATCTAGTTGATAGCAATCTCGAATATGCTCATGTGCACTTTTTAAATGGCCGAGAACAAACTGTCTCCCCGCGTCATCTTCCACCAACCACAGATCCGGTGGAACACCCTTATAACAATTTACTGAATGAAAATTTACCAGAGGTTTCCTAATATCCAAGTACCGAATCTTATAATCTTGATAATCAATCGTCCCTGAAGATATATCTTTGAAACAACAGCGACCAAGACCATATTATCTGCGCAATCAAGTGTACTTATCGTCAGTATAAATATATCGCATGCCTTTTCGGTGGGGGAGAATGTCGTGATATTTAGCTGTCACTGTTTTCCATTACTAACTGTATTCCTATTTCACTTCTTTTTCTTATCATTTTCTATTCCAGATAGCGTACCACAATTTTGAAGATTAAAGCCTAATTCTCGAGCCTTCGTGTTCGATATTCTGAAAACCGGATCTTTCAGCAATATTCATAATAGTTACCATGTCACCGTAATATTCCAGGCGATTCTCTGATTTTTATGAGCCACCAGTGAATACCGGCGTAATATAAATCGAGTCTACTGGGATGCCGCACGATTTTGAGCTTCACGATATGACTTGTTCTCTGAAACCGAAAGTGAATGGTCAGTTATATTGCGCGTTGCCGTAAATCTTTGAGATTTTTCTGTCCTTTCCGCTCCATTCGGCTAAAGAACAAGACACCATGATGTACTCCTGCGGCAAGACACAAGATTATAAGTCGCGACAGACACTGGCGGGGATACAGAGATTTTCCTAACTTAACAAAACATTAATGCTACAACGGAGGCTTAAGCGAAGCTAGGAAACATAACTGGCAAACTCTTCACGAAAGAACCCTAAGAATAGAGTTTGCGCAAACATAGTTTAGCATTTCTAACGGGTAAGCCTGACTAGTGTTTTATGTAAAGCCTTCGAGAGACTGATCAGGACACCTAGTGCACAATTCATCACTAAGCACGGTTAAACACGGCTCTCTTAAAATGTTGTGTCTATGGAATCTTCGATGCTTTCTAGATAGAGTTTCCGAAACACTAGTTGAAGGCGGACTGGTATGGGTACTTTACTTACACTTTCGTAAAGCCTTAAACTTGGCGAGTCAAAGCATCCTAGGGATGAAGGTCGTGGCTAAAGAAGAATCTGGTAAGGGTACCGAATGGTTACCCAGTAGTCGTCGTGAAAGATCCTTCCAGGTCCGCGTAGGCCTTACAACCTCTGAATTCTTAAAAGCTACCAATGTAGTTCCTCATGATTCAGTACATGGACCAATACTCTTCCTGATCTTCACCGATGATTTGGCATCTCAATATCTATGTCTCCGCTACATGTTTGCTGATTATGTCAAATTAACCGGATCCTGCGTTCACGGTGATCTGTTGAGAGATAATAAAAAAATCACTAAAAGGTCACGTGATTAGGATAATTCTCTGAATTTTACTAAATGTCATCTGTTGTGAGTAGCAGTCGGCAATTTTACAGTAACTGTAAATAGCGGTATGATCGACTTGAAATTTATTCAGAGAATTTTGGTATGGTCTTAACAGCGGACTTCAAATGGGCTGACCTAAGAGAAACCTTCAAAACCCTTGAAGGCCCAAGCAAAGATGGTTGTCAACAACTGTTCTCTCGAGCGATCAACCATCAACAAGAGGGCGTACAATGAAGCACGCAAAATATCACAAATGTCTGAATCTTAGGCAACAGTGGTTATCTAGCGGAATAAGCTGCCTCAGGAACGAATCGCTTACGTTTCGGTAGGTGCGTTCAAAAGAGGGCATTAGATTTTTTCTGATTTCTTCCCATGAATATGCAGTTTGAGTTTAGAGAGAATAAGCATCAATTTTTTCAATTTTTAATTTATTGGGATATAACACGATTGAAACAAACTAAAAAATGCACAAAAATCCAATTATAGAATATCTCTTTTGAATTGTCATACTTTAGGTGTACGCACAAATTTCCCCTGTCTAACTTCTCACTACTCGAAGCTAAAAATACCTCTGACCGAAAGCCGGCCTGGAAAACACACATCGTATCGACGAGGTTAACAAAATAAAAGAACCAAATTTGGCAGTAGTGGGCACTCCTTTGAAGCTTTCCGTCGACAGAAATTCCGAAAGCTTGATCGGTTCAGCAGCTATTCATCGTTCAATGCCAAGCGAACTATGCGATATAAGTAGCGTTCAGCGTAGGGATAATTCTTTACTCACACCGCCTGAGTTGCTTAACTTTCCATCTGGTGTCCCTGCACTAAATGATTTGTCCTTTAATGAGGCGGAGGTGTATGGAGTACTTATTCATGTTCGTGCTAACAAGTCTGAGAGTCCGGATCACATCCACTCAATTATGTTGAGAAATCTTGCTCCAGTGCTTGCATAACCACTATGTGAGCTCTTCAATTCATGTTTGCACTCGGCAATGGTTCCTTGTGAGTGGAAAGAAGCCATAGTAGTACCAATACACAAAGGTGGTTGCAGGTCGATTCTTGGTAACTATAGACCAGTCAGCCTGACCAGCATCGTC
>JACCGJ010009538.1:0-10530 GCA_013407085.1 Atriophallophorus winterbourni | reverse complement strand
GACCGCCTACTGCGTACTATAGGCAAATCAGTGGTGGGGTTTGACCACTACTTAATCAAGTTCCTTGTCCTGACTATCATCCTTGGTCTGATGAAGCTTCTGTGTCAGAAGTTAAACGTTACTCAAAACTGCTCTAAACGATTGCACTTAAATTTCTTTGTATTATGAATACACGATCGTTCCCAAACATATTCCAATCGATTGTCTACAGCTTACAATTCAACATAGATAAATGCAATTCATTACTCATTCATCTTCCTGTCGACCGTATCTATATTATTTGTAGCAAGATGTTTGCTGATACTAATGGGAACAGTCATTTATTTTCCCTAAAAACTCAATATCATTAATAATTAGCGTGAAAACCATTATTCTTCTTTTGTGTTTTCCGCCCTTGTTTATCGCATTTCGCCCTTCATTCTCATTGATCCATCGCGTGCTCGACGCGCTTATGATGTGTTAATTTTCAAGGATTGGGGTTCGTTGTTTCATGCTGTTATTGCGTAAACGGTCAAAAGCAGCACAATCTCTAGGATTACCATATTAATTGAGAAAACATCCTTACGAGTCATTTAAAGGATAATTATCAGCTACATTAAATAAAATGATATTCTTAGAACGGGTTTTCCTCGGACTAATTTTAGTAATAGAGATTCTACAAATTTATTGGCTTGTATAAGGATATCATCATCAATAATGTAATTGGGCTTTATAAGAGATAGTAACGGTACAAGAAATTCAATTTAATTCTGAGAAGTTGTTATTTCGTTACGTAGACTTAATAGTTCAGATTCTAATTTTTTCAATTTATTTTTGATTAATGAAGTGTCATTATCTAACCTCGCAGGGCAATTTTTGTTTGAGGACTTTAAAGAATTTTTATATGGCGACAGATGGATGTTTTAGGATGCATTGTGTATATCGTGGAACGAAGATTTTATCTTTAAGATATTATCACAAGTATATCAGTTCCGGTATGTATAGTATAGAAGAAAAAGGAATATGGAAACGTAATTGGGAACACGTACTTTATTCTATTTCTATATATATGGATGAGCAACCTTCTTTTGTCATTATTGAAAGTCAGCTGTCATACGAAATTCTCTGAAGCCTTCGTCTTCTCTCTCAATAGTCGGTTGGGCAAGTATCGTGTTAAGCATAGCTAGGTGCAATTCGAGCGTCAATACTAGCTCCATATCAAGAACGTAACATTTTGGCGACGGGTTCATTCAAGCTACGACATCGTGGAACAATTTAAGATGGAAATCCTTCTGGAGCGTCAAAAGATGCTGATGGAACTTCTCCTTTAGAGGCAAGCACCAAGCACTGAAGCACATGCTATTCCCTCCTGCGTTGACGGAATTGCCAACAGTATAGCAGAATTTACCTATGATCCGGAAGCAAACGTCACGTTTCAAACATGGTTCAGACACTATGAAGACCTTTTACGAGTTGATTTTTCGGCTCAAGTTGATGCATGGAAATTCCGGATACTGCTACGTAAACTTGGCCCAGCAGAGCTGGATAATAACTGCAGTTTTGACGGGAAAGATAAATTTGTTCACTCTCACAAAGTTTTCCCTAACACCAACTATCCTACGGTTTCGGCTATCATTGCGAAGACCAATTTGAGCTACAAGTTTCATTACCTTATTTCGCGTTTTATCTTCTGTGGTTCAAAAGTTATCGCGGATTATTTATTCAATGCTGGAATCTCGCCGCACAGCACAGTCAAATCACCTAATCGACTAATGTCAGAAAATACAACGTATTGACTGTTGGAAGACTGTAAGGTTCAAAGTAGTTTGAAGTTCTTCCTTTCCCTTCAACATTCCTTTTATTTTGAACGTAGTTACAAAACCAGAATTTTGTGAAATAGATTTTGCTTGTGTTTTATTTTCCTACAGTATTTTGATATAAAACATTTCTTTTTGTAATTATTTCTGTTATTGTAAATCATTTCTGTACACGTCTTTGGTCAAATGTTTGTCTTAATTTATTGTTTCTGCCATTGTCGGTCATTGTTGCGGAATTTGGTTGCCATTTTGGGCTTCAGTATTTTGCTTGATTTTGGACGCTATTTTGAGTGTCATTTTTGATTGTCACACAAAGTTTGGACGACATTTTGTTAAATCGATTCTTATTATTTTTATATCAGGTGGTCTTTTGCTTTGATTGAATTTGATTCTGGAGTATTTGGCTCCATTGTTGCTGTGACGTTCCTATACAATCAAGGTTTGTATATTTATTTTTGTTGTAATTGTTGTTAATTACAGTACCATAGAATATCCCAATCGTTGTTTTGAATTTGTCGAAATAAGAAACGGGTGGACTTCGCGTAACTTTCGTCACAGACAATACAGGCGGGGAGTCGCAGAGTTGTTCCGTAAACCATATCGGTTGATGTGCAACCGATGTCCTTTTTTGCGGTATTGCGGATGCAGAACAGATGCCAAACGGGATTGTATCCCTTCTGTTTTCGATTCAAAAGAAGAAGATGTATAATTTCCAGTTACACACGGGTGAAAAAAATAAGAAATAAAAAAATAAAAAAATAAAATATATAAGACTCAGTTCCTTTTTAAATGAATTCACATCCCATATGGCTTCATTACTTACCATAGATAAAAATTGCAATCTTCTAAACTTAGATGTTCTGCCTGATGATTTATATAATAATGACATTCCTGGGTATTGATATTAAATAGATTTTCATAATGTTCGAAACAACATTCTCTCGCTCTCGAGTATTTTCTCTCACTGCAAAATTCTGAATCCGCACCCAAATGAAACGGGCCCCCAGACCTCAATATAGTGGAATAAATAACCTTCTCTTACCGGACAGGAAAACGGTTCATATTCAGGAAAGATCAATTTATTTCGAACAATCAAAATGAAAAAGTTTGAAACTTCAACAACAGAGATTCCTCACGTATTCTCGATGGACCTTATCCGTTAAACATCAGTGCCTTCGGGAACATTCATTGACTTTTCTTCGCAATACCTGTTTTTGTAGTAGATCAGATCACGTACGGACTATCTGAAAGCAACTTTTAAATACCGTTACCTTTATATTTTTCGGACGTTAAATTCCGCTGAAGAAATGACCTTGAATATTGTTCTTGCAAATGTTCATACTACAATCTGATAGAACAAAACTTTTGGAAATCATTGATCATGGTCAACATGTTTTGGATTTCCGAGAACAAAATTTATTCATTTATTTATTTATTTATTCAAAAGCCAATCACGCGGTCCGATATCCTTCGACGGTGTGTGGTTGTGCACCCGGCACGTCGATTTTGGATATACATTTCGTACGTTTCACACGTTCTTCTTTCCGGATATCTGGGAATGAAGTATGGGTTCTTTTCACCAGCACGGTAAGAGTTCATCTTTTGATAAAAACAATGCAAAAATATACGTGAACAATGTATGATTTATGATATCACTAGCCTAGTCGAGGCAAAGTGGAGCACACTCATAAACTGCAATTGGGCTAAGATGCTATATGGTTGACCAGGCCTCCAGAGATAAGAGATACAAAATGTAACAATACGTTTATGGAAAACAGTAGCGCCTGTAAGACACAGTTGTGTAAGGTTGGAACGACCAAGCTGTTCAATCTCATGAGCCTATACTCATGTTTTAAACTCATGACGTTGAATATTAAAGCTCACTTGCATGCATCTCCATTACACACACCCCACGACCGGGTTGGTGCTGTTTGCACTCATCAGGTAGAAACAGTAGAATTAGGATATATATATATATATATAACAGGATGGGAACTAGTACGCTACACTGAATGACTCCAATTGGCATAGATTGTGTTTCAGAGGATATGTAGTTAACGGAAACGTAGTAGGTACGATTGAAAACATATGAATAAAACCAATTGAATAGGGTCCGAAAATACCAAAAGATGATAAGTGTGTAATAATAATAAGTGTCTTAATAATTAAGAAGAGAATGAGGAACCTCATCAAATGCTTTGGTAATGTCTAAGAAAACTCTCAGTACTGTCAGTCAGCTAATCCTTGATCTATGGAGGCGGTCACATAGTCCAAATATTCCAGCTGACAGGAACTGCTGGGATTGTGTTTTAAAGAGTCATTTTGGGATGGAGAGAAAGCGTTTGGGTCCAATTAAGCTTTTAATGAATTTTTGATCAACTTTTGGAATAACCTAGAGAGAAAAGGTGTGTAATTAATTGGGCAATAATTTGTGATGATGTGCGAATTCCCTGTTTTAAGGCAAGGTGTAATGACAGAATGTTTCCATTCGAAAGATTGAAGAGCTTTAATTAAGTTCAAGGTATATCATCTTTAATTTGTTACAAGATTGCTTGAACAAAGCCTACAATGTCAGGCTTATAGGAAGCTTTGCTTCGCAAAAACATAGCACTAACTTCATGTAAACTAAAGGAGATGGAATCAAGGCACATCGAATTATTATTTTGTTGTGGGTATATAGGGTATAAGCTTGTATTGAATGACTGAATAAAATAGTTCACAAATAGCTAACTTATTGCTGATAAGTCTGATGTAGAATATTTCTTATCATCATTGCTAAACACAAATGTAGAAATTCCATGTTTACTTGGATTATATCGAGATCTCGTTAGAATATTTAAAGGCTCGTTCTTTGAAGTACTGTTCAGTGACATTCTTTATTGATTCTCCATAAACTGCAATTTGATTCGTGCAAAATAGCTAAGAAGTTCCTTGAGACGTAAAAATGTATAAAAGTCTGGTGTGTGGTTTACAAAAGCAGAAAGATGGCTATAGACAGGGTTAAACAGGAACGCGAGTTCTTAAATTCTGCTCTTGCCCCCCTTTTCGACGAAGGTGAAAAGGGTGTAACGGTACGCACAGCGTTTCGTCTAGGCCGCAGGCCAGCGCCAGGAGATCGCCCAAGACCGTTAAAGATTGTGTTAGACTCTGTTGAGCAAGTGACCTTACTGCTAAAGAGGGGTTACAGGTTAAAGGGTAGTGAACTTCGACTCCTGCGTGATCTTTCTCCGGAAGATCGTGTGAAGATGCGAAAAGCTACTCAGGAAATTAGCGAGCGCAGAGCCGCAGGTGAAACTAACTTGCGCATTGTGGATTTTCGGGTTGTGAGGATGAGGCCAAAAGTTCGTTGGGAACCTCTGACGATATGCATTCGGAGGGATCTGGATCTTTAAAGTGATATATTTTAATGCGAGGAGCTTGAGAAACAAACTGGATGAACTCTTTGATCGGATTAGACGGGACCCTCCAGCGATCATTGCGGTGACGGAAACCTGGCTCTCACCTGAGCAGGATGATCCCGAGCTGGCCCTACTTGGATATAGACTCTTTCGCTCAGATCGAACAGACGCTAAAATCGGTGGTGGGGTTGCCTTATATTTCCAACAACATATTTCCGTCGCAGTGTTGGCTCGCTTCCAGCAGACTGCCGGTATGGCTGAGAGTATATGGTGCCGTATAAGGACTGCAGCTTCATTTGCCACGATAGGTGTCGTTTATCGTTCTCCCAATACTCAGGCAGATACTTGATATCACAGATATGTCAGTATGGTAGATCCTCACACTGCTTGATTATGGGGGATTTCAATGCTCCTAGTATTGATTGGACTTTGCTAGATGAAGGTTCTGGGTCATTCGAGCGGGACTTATTGGACGCTGTGGTTGATGTGGCCTCGTGCAGCACGTTTCCCATCCGACCAGAGTAGGCCCTACTGGGTGTGAGTCCATTTTGGACTTGGTATTCACTCCCACGCAGTCCGATATTACTCAGCTTCGGCTGAAGCTCCATTAGGCTGCAGTGACCATGCCACCTTAAGTTTTATGTGGAAACGCAACACTGGCTGGGTACCAGATCCAATTCCCAGAAGGAATTTCTGGAAGGCAGACGCGGGTAGGTTACGGGATGTTGCTTCATCTCTCGATTGGTCTTTCGATCAAGCAGCTGATGTTGAAGATTGTTGGCTGGTGATCCGTAATAACATTTTAACAGTTATTGAGGTGGCTGTTCCGTTTTCCACACGTCGTCGTAAGGCGAAAGGTCCACCTAGGTTTGATAAGGAGATAAGAAAAGTTTTGCGACAACGTCAAAAGCTCTGGTCGATATTCGTAAGTCGGAAAAACGCCACTGACTAAGACAATTATCGGCAAGCTAGAAACCTTTGTGCGGCACTTAAACGCAGAAAACGTATGTTGTACGAGCAGCGATTGGTTGACGAGTCTACTTGTGCACCACAACGGCTATTCGCATACATTCGACGCCACACAAAGGCGTCGCCATATATTCCTAATTTGATAGATACTAATGGGGTAGACATTACTGAGGATGGTTTGAAAGCTGAAGCCATGGCTAAGCAGTATGCCTCCGTGTACTGTCTGGAAGACAGTGATCCTCCTTCTGTCTCTAATAACAGTGAGGTGCTGTCTGATCTTGATGTAGATGTAGAGACTGTTAGACACCTGTTGGAACAGTTAGACACACAATCCGCGCCAGGACCAGACGGTATTCATCCGTTGGTTTTACGAGCACTATCAGAAGTGTTGTGCGTTCCGCTGGCCAGGTTGTTTACAAAATCTGTAACATTAGGGGTCTTGCCACAAGAATGGAAACAGGGTATTATTAAACCTATGTTTAAGAGTGGGGACCCCAGTAGTCCCGCTAATTACAGGCCGGTCACATTGACTTCTGTGATCGGTAAAATTTTAGAGAAGCTGATCAAAAGGAAAATTAGAGCACTTTCTTTTGGAGTGTGGGCGTTGGTGTCCACAACAACATGGATTCACCAAAAATCGCTCATGCGTAAGTAATCTGCTCCTGGCGCGAGAAAGTTGGTGTGCTTTGACTGATTCTGGTCAAGAGGTCGATGTCATTTTTATCGACTTCAGTAAGGCGTTTGACCGCGTGCCCCACCGCCGATTGCTCGTCAAGCTGAGGGTTTGGGTATTCAGGGTTGTCTACTTAAATGGATCGAGGCATTCATCTCAGGGCGGTCAAACCGTGTCGAGGTGAATGGAGTTTTGTCTTCAGAGATGATAGCAGGCTCCGGAGTGCCGCAGGGATCTGTCCTTGGCCCATTGTTATTCAAAGTTTTCGTGAATGATATTCCGGACGCGGTAGCGATCGATTGTCTTTTATTCGCGGATGATCTGAAACTGTGGGCCTCTGTCAGTTCCTGCGATGGCCACAAGCAACTGCAACAAGCAGTTGATGACTTAGTCAGTTGGACAATTCGCTGGTCACTGCCTATCAATGAGGACAAGACAGTGGTCATGCGCATAAACTCCGATGACACTGGTGCTGAATACTTTCTTAGAGGTAAGCCTATTAAAGCGGTGACGGTCGAAAAAGACTTAGGGATTCTGGTTATGGATTTCTTGAAGTCGAAGGCTGACACTTGTCGGAGAATAGGCAGCGCTACCAGGATTCTCTGGGCGATTCGGCGTTCCTTTGCGTCCATTACCCCGCAAATGTTCCAGACACTTTTCTCTGTGTACATTCGTCCTCTGTTGGAATATGGGCTACCTGTTGCATTTCCTCAGTCCAAAGGCGAATGCGACTCCTTGGAGAGGGTACAAAGGAGGGGCACTAAGATGGTTTGTGGGATGCGCCAACTCGCGTACGAAAATAGGAGGAGCTTGCTGAAACTATACTCCCTCGAAATTAGAAGGGAAAGATATGACCTGCTCCTGACACGTCGTATTATTCTCGGTCAATATGGAGACGAGTTCCTCCAGTACTTCCGATTAGTAGGTGAGTCGAGGACTCGTGGACATGACTTTAAGTTGCAGAGGCCTAGAAGGCTGATGACTTCAAGTTGCAGAAGCCTAGAAGGCTGAAGCTGAGTAATGTGAGCAAGCTATCCACGCGGGTGGCGAACACGTGGAACTCTCTACCGAAAGGGCTCCTGTCTCTACCATCTGAACAGCTATTCAAAAGCGCGTTGAATCAACATTTGTTGAGACGGATGGACTTGATCCCCGGAATGATATAGTGGTGTTAATCTAATCTCAGGGTTTGCCTTGTCAGCAGACGTCACCCATGTCTATTACTGTGATGATGCTCAAACGGGATTTTATCCCTCTTGCTTTCGATTCAGAAGAAGAAGACCTTGATTGTGATGGTATTTTAAAATAAATAGCTTTGTTATAATCCGCGCATGAAGTTTCAGTTGTTAGTGTTTATTTATATTAGATTTACTAGTTCAGTTATCTTATGTACTCAAATTATGCTCAACACGTATTTATTGGATGAATAAAGAGCCGTCAGTATTTTAGGGACAAAGAATTTAAGAATTATCTGATCGTTATAAGGCTGTATAAACGATTTTTAATTTTTAATTAACACTTTCTGGCCTGAGATTAGGAAAACGTTTGCATGTGTCTCCTGTCCCGCTTTTCTGTCTTGTAGATGGCATCGCTTTGTGTTTGATCCAACATAGCTATTAGCATGATTGTCATTTAGGAAATAGGTTCCTTTTTATAATAGATTTCCGATAAAAAGCAACACCCCGCAGATGTTTGTCAATGGCACATTTAAAGTGCTCTTGCGTGTTTGTAGCGAAGTTACTAGAAAGATATTTCAGGTGGTTCAGTCTGCTTGTAATCAAGATAAATAATATTATCAATTAAAAAAACTAACTAATCAAAATATTTCTCAATTCGATCAATGTAAAAGTTCACTTGAGATAATGTTTGGACAATTCAGATTTGACTTCTCTGAAAAGATTAAAATGTGGATTTGTATTCCATTTCTTCTTCTAGACCGAAAGCAGCAGGGATTGAATCCCATTTAAACTCCCCCAAAACTAGAAATATGGGTGACGTCTGCTAACAAGGTATGAAAGCACAAGCATGATGAAGGCAAAGTGCCGCAAAGTCGGAGACTGCACGTGTGCTAAGATAGTTTCAGGTTGTCCATGGTTAGACAAATGATAAAGGAAATGGGAATAGACAAGCCCTGAGGGTATAGGACCGCTACTACATTGCTCAGGAAATCAAGTGCATTCGTCTGAACGAATAGTGATCGGACGCGCTCAGAAATGGCTCTTCTGATGGTAGGGACAAGAGTTCGTTTGGTAGCGAGTTCCAAGCGTTCACCCCCCCCGCGTGTTCGATTTACTCAGCTTAAGACTTGAAGTCATGTCCACTAGGCTTCGATCCACTTACTAATCGGAAGAACCGGAGGAATTCGTCACCATATTTGCCGAGAAGGATGCGGCGTGTCAAGAGCAGATCAGACATTTCCCTTTGAAATTCTAGGAAATGAAGTTTCAGTAAACTCCTTCTATTCTCGTAGCTGAGGTGGCGCTACCATGCACCGTCTTAGTGCCCATCCTTTGTGTCCCTTCCGTGAAATCACATTCGCCTTCAGACTGAGGAAGCACAACGAGTAACCCATATTCAAACAAAGGACGAAAATGCCCCAAAAAGACCGTCTGAAACATTTTCCGGCATAAGAGCCGCAAATGAGCGCCGAATGGGCTTGCCTATTTTGCGACAAGTGTCCGTCTTCAACTACAAAGAGTCCATGACCAGAATCCCTACATCTTTTTTGACGCCCATTCCTCTAATAGGCTTACTTCCCAAAAAGAATTCCCCAGCAGCGCCACCGGAGTCTACGCTCATGACGACTGACTTTTCCTCATTTATCGGCTGTGACCAGCGATTTGTCCATCTGAATAAGTCGTCAACTGCTCGTGGCAATCACAGAAACTGACAAAATCCCATAGTTTCCGATCATCCGTGAATGAACGACAATCGATGGGTACCGCGTCCGGAATGTCGCTCACTAAGATCTTGAATAACAACGGGCGAATAACAGATCCTTGTGGCACTCCTGAGCTCGCTATTACCCCTGAAGACAAAACTCCATCTACCTCCATATGATGTGACCGCCCTGAAACGAATGCCTCGATCCATTTAAAAAAAAACCCAATAATACCTAGGCCCTCCAATCTCACGAGTAGTTGGCGGTGGGGCACAGCCGAACGTTTTACTAAAGTAGATAGAAAACAACAACTGTTTGACCAGAATCAGTAAAAGCGCAGGAGCTTTTTCACACAGGGAGCAAGTTACTAATGCATAAGCGATCTTCGGTAAGTCCATGTTATGAACACGAACGCTCAAACCTGGAAGAAATTTATCTATTTTCTAAAAATGTTTCACTATTTCTGTAAAAGGTTTCAGTTTACAACCGATGTAACCACGTTCACAAATAATTTTCAGTGGTTCACGATTAATCTATGTGCAACACAGGACGTTCTGCTTAAAATGATCCAGAATGAAGTAATCAGCAAAACATGTTCAATAGTTTAATAGTGTATTAATAGTAAAATAAGCACATAGCTTCAGCTAACCGCATGATGTTCTGCGCGGTGTGAAAAAAGTGATTGAAAACGTCAGAACGGGTTTCAAAAGTCTTAAAACGGGCCTCACTCGCGTTTCATCTACACCTTCCTGGGATGTTTGTGGCATTTGTGGAGTTGTTCTTTTCCGGTGTGTTCGGTTTATGTGTGTGCTC
>JACCGJ010009533.1:0-46628 GCA_013407085.1 Atriophallophorus winterbourni | reverse complement strand
AGTGTTTTTGCTTCTGAAGTGAGTGCTACTTGAGATGTGGTTAAATAAAGTGATTCCGTTGAACATTTCGTATAAAAAATGATTAAGAGAATTCACGGGCGGAATCTTGCTTTTCAGTAAATTCGTGAGATTAAAGACACTCATGATCGAGATGTCGTTGCGATATCTGGAAACACCTAGCTGAGTAAACTAGCATTGTATGCTACGTCGACTGACGGTGATCGGTAAATCACACCAACAACATAGTTTTCACCTGCTGCTGATTCAATTGAACACCACAGTGTGTATTCCAGTATCAAATCGTTGTATGTGATTCCACTGAACGTGAGGTGTTGATCATAGTAAATAGCAACACCTCCTCCATAAGATCAAGTTGAGAAAGAAACATTTTGAAATGGAAATTTCCTCCCCAGCTAAATGCTGTTTGCACCAGGTTTCCGTTACGGCGTGTGGTGAATATTTTTTCTGAGAATCGAATTACTGGATTCCTGTCATCGCTATTCGCAGTACCAAGAGGCTCGGCATCTTCAACGATAGCGTCTGTTTTCAGGTGTTTACTGATAAGTTTGTTCTCTCGTGGATGTTTTTTAAATGTGTGAAAAGAAAGCGACATTGGACATAAACTTTTCGTCGTTTTTGCCGTACGTGCTACACCCTTTTTGAATTCCCTACCTCAACATGCGGTTGACTCTCCTTGATTGGCGATATTTAATGCGAAATTAGACTTATATATGCAAAAGAACATTATTCATGAGCTATACATTTGATATACTCAATTCGTTATCTATTATTATTTTTATCATCTTTATTCATACCTCAATTCTGTGGTGTTGTGAATTATTAATTTTTACCCATAAATCCTTGATTCCTTGATTCTTAACAAACACCGATAACCGAACGCGTTTAATAATACTACTATAACTTGTTAGAATGGTTGATAGTGGTCATAAATTTACAGTGATAAAGTTTTATGCACAACATTCATATCAATTCGAATAATCACAATATTTCGATCAGAAAACCAAAATCTCTATTATGGTCGTGCGAAACTTTAGTTCTTTCTTTCTAACGTTTTCAGAAGAATAGTTTTGAACCGGTTCCCGAAACAGGAATTGAGCTCGGACAACACAGATCCCAAAACATACAGGTACTGGCAGAACCCCACCAAAGATTCAATTCACAAAGCTGACAATTCTATATGTAAGCCGATTTACCTGTTTGTTATTTTCAATAATTATTAGTAATCTATTAAATAATCTTCCCGCTGAAGTTGAGTTCAATGTGAGAATATGAAGCGCCTCGCTTAATTGGGGAGTGATAACAGAAATCTTTTAGGAAATGTGTTAAAAGTTGCTTGAAACAAGTCGAGTCATCTGTATTATGAAAATAAATTTGGAAGCCAACCGCGAGAGCAGTTTATAGGTAAGGTCTCATATCTGGCACAGGAGCTTAGTGCACTTCAGGGATAAATTACCCTTAGTCGGCTATACTTATTATGCTTTTAGAATCCAGTGTATAGATTAATCCGGTGTATGCATAGGACAGACTGTAGGGTAACTTCATACGAAAGATTGAAAAGCACCTGACGAGCATTAAGAGACGTTCCTTGGATGCGAAAGTACTTCACGCTTTAATTAGAGACTCAATGATAGCGAACAATGTGCACAATAGCCATCTGTGTGGAATTTAACAATGTAGTTGTATTGCGGAATAGCATTCGCGGGCAGTTAAAAGCACTAAGGCTTCAACGCATGGGGTTGGGGAACTAAATAGTGCACTCGGCAATGTAGCACAGAAATATTGATCAAAATTTGAATTCTGCCTCATTTCTAGTTGAATTTTTTAAACATGTTTAGTATTATTTACATTTTGTCCAACAGTATGAGCTATTGTCAACTGACCTTGAAAGATTTTACGCTGCGCCGGTTAAATAGATCACTTGATCTAGTTTTAGCCTACAGGACTTGACATCGTACAAACGGAGAATACTATATAGTCATTAATCAAGCCAACAGTATTTATATTGAATGACAAATACGCTCAACTTCACTACCACCAAACCATGCTCGTGAAAAGGTTGAATTGTTGAAACATAACACCCAGGATAGTGTTTAAAACGCATTAAAGCCGAAATACTCCACCTCAAATGCTCCATTGAACAAAGACGCTTTGAAAAGAATTTTGCTTAGTGCTATCTGCACCAACGTGCACAGAGTTTATTCTTGAAAAGTCATACTTGTTACGGTACGGCAAGGAAAATATATCTCGTGTATTTGTCGATGTGGCCTGGTCAGAACGGTTAAAATCGCCACCGAACGGGAATCAAAACAAAACACACGATCGCGATAAGCGCACCCGTATTCTGTTAAATGTCCCAGAAGCTATTAGCGGTTCAGATACATAGTGTAAATTAAACCACGATACAAAATAGTGGAGAATTATTAGTAATCCTGTTCAAACCAACAATGCGGCGGTTATCAATAATTTCAAAATCACGAAGTCACCGAATTACAAAGGTAATGGTCAACGGCCATTAAGTTGGACACAGTGCTTAACAATTGGAACCAGCAACAACATAAACTTCCACGAGAGATCAAACTTATCAGTAGACACCTGGAAACAGACGTTATCGTGGAGGATGTCGAACCTCTTGGTGCTCCGCATAGCGATGACGGGAATCCCGAACTAAAGGAAGTCAACCGACTCTATCGGATTGGGCGATGAAATACACCCATTAACACGAGCCCCGCCATCTTTGACACGTACTCAATTTAGCTGCTCCAATACCCATTATCCATGCACTTTTATCCATATCAAACATTAAATGTTTGTACACAAACTCACAATGATTGACAAATACATTACCCGAGTTATTCGAGCTTCGGGAAAAATATTCACCATTCCTGATAGCCGTAACGGAAACCTGGTGTAATCAGCATTTAGTTGAAGAGGAAAATCCCATTCCAAAATGTTTCTTTTTCAACTTGATCTTATGGAGGAGGTGTAGCTATTTACTATGTTCAACACCTCACTTTCAATGGAATCACATACAACGATTTGATACTGGAATACACACTGTGGTGTCCAATTGAATCAGCAAGAGATAAGAACTTTGTTGTTTGTGTGATTTATCGACGACGGTCATTAGACGTAACATACAATGCTAGTTTACTATAGAAAACTCTGCTGGGTGTTTCCAGATATCGCAACAATGACCCGAGCATGAATGGCTTTAGTCTCCCGAATTTACTGAAAATCGAAATTCCTCCTGTGAATATACTTGATCATTTATTCGACGATATCTTTAACGGAATCACTTAACTTAACTGAATATCGAGCAGCACTCGCTTCAGAGGCACAATTACACATTCCATACTCAATCTTGTTCTGACGATCAAGGATGATTTCATCGAGGATATCTACTATGAAGCACCACTTGAAAACAGTGATCATGTAGTCATTGTTTTCGAATATAAATCTGAAGCGAAAAGAGCTCGTGCGCTCAGAAATTAAATCGAAAAATTCGTACGGTTGCACTATCAATAGCGCTTCAAGAAGACACTGACTTGGAACCGATTAACACGGATGTCCAACAATGCCTGTAATCGGAGCCTCTTGTGGCGGTACTGGATGTATCGTTTGATTTACGTTGGTTCCACTATTTAGTGAATCATTCTGGGTTTTTTCTATCGACTTCAATGTTTTTTTAAAATTTTGGAGAACAACTCACTGAATATTTGATTCGATCTTCTAGGTTCTCTTGCTGTGATACATTGGTCTCGGCACCGTTTGACGGCTTCGTTCTACACACACTGCACATATAACGGACACTAGGAAGTTGAGCAATATTAATAAGCAATACTGACTCTTGGTTCAAAACTTTATTGCAACTAGTGTGTATCTTAGTAGAGCACATATAACACATTACTATTTTCGATGTCACACTTACTCACTTTGCAAATATTAACACAAATCACGCGTAGTTTTCTTGGATTCTGACATCCGATGGCAGTTGAGGTCAAGTTCGTCTGTTCGTTGTACGCTGGTTTAGGTAGATTCCACAAAAACAGCTATGCAGGTATCGATCGATTAACCGTTGACAGGTGACATTTGCGGGTATGAACGTATCGCAATGTATTCGATGCGAATTAACTGGTAAAACAGTATTGGTGACCGTAGATTTGATCTCACACAAAGGTAACACAACTTGTTTGATGCAGCAGAACAGGATCTTCCGAATAATAGCGGTCTTGAGCAAGTTAAAACAACGATAACAACTTTTACAAGCGTCAAAAAATTTCCATGGTAATTGGGAAAATAGGAACTTCCGAAATATTTATTATATGACACCAAAAATGATAGACTACAATAGATCTTGTCAAGAGGAATCAGATGGTGTAAGAATGGTCCAGAAAAATCAGCGAGTGACGAGTTATGTCCAATAGTATCAGTGCACATATCTATGCGTCTACACGAAAGAGCGATAGGCTCAAACTCATACCGTCCACTATCTTTCACTGAGGTGCAGGAATTTCCACTATGAAAATGCTTCATCGCATTTGTAACGCAAAAGATTATGATTGAAATCAGGTAATAAATATGTGATGCACACCAAAACAGCATTGCCAACGTGTCAGGTACAAGTCAAGCCAAAGAATGTCTTAATGGATACTGACGTTAAACTGTTAACTCTTTTATTGATTGGAATGCTGTTGGGCTATATTTACCAGCTTGAATAGCAGGTCTTCGGTGTGAACTACGAAATATAAACTGGCAGGAAGTTAATTCATATACCTTTACCTATTTCAGCACGCTGCTGAGGCTATTTGTCAATCACGCATCTACCTCTCTTCATTACAATCGTAAAAAAACTTCTTCAGAAAGCCAAAAATCGTTCGTCAATATTCATGCATACTAGACGGTACTACGTGGCGGTGTACAAATTTGTTCATGACGTGTGACACACAGTGATCAAATAAAGATACTTGTGTCATACTGAGTAGTTTTGCTCCAGCTAGTATGTGGGTTTATTTCGAAAACTTAATGGTAGAATAAAGAAAACTCTCCTTATACGCCTGACGATGTTCACACAAACTCCACTTCAAGAATCAAGAATCAAGATTTTATGGTGATAAAAGCAATCGCTTTATATGAACAATTGGACAGCAGCTATAAAATAAAATTCCATTGAGGTGTTTGCTTTGTGTGGGTGTGGAGTGCTCGGTGATATCAGCATTCAGTTTCGATTTGAAATCACGGATCGCAGTAGCGTTCACATTTTCTTGTGATAGTGAATTCCACAGAAAGCAAATACGCATTAAGAAAAATGTCGTCTAGATTTGAGTCTTCAGTGCGGTATAACGAGGCAACTTGAATGACTCCGTGTATACTTAGGGGAACTGAATTCTATCCAATCGCGAGAGGGTGATTTTCCATCCACATTATTTTATATGTGTAGATCATGTCACTCTTTAATCTTCAAATCAGTCAATCGCAGCATGGCCATTCGCTCTTGGTATGGGATGTGTTGCATGCCATCAACTAGCTTGATCGCTGTGTGGTAAATTTTATCCAGCAATCCAATGTCTTTACACAGCTACAGTTGTCAAACCGGGATCATGTACTCTATCGTCAGATGGATATAAGTATTTAAAATGCGAGAAAGCGTTTTAAGAGAGAACCACCAAAATATTATCCTCAACATTCACAAAAAACTGCTTGCCCTGTTGAAGACATTCTGGCAAAGACTATTCAGTTTCAGGTTATTAGTAATCCAGATACCGAGATCCTTCTCAGCGTTCGTCCAAGTCAAGTTTACATGACCAAGATTATTTGTATGCTCACATTGCCGGCCAAGTTTTAACATTTTACATTAACTTATGTTGACGGGCATCTGATTTAGATGAGACCAGTGATACATGGCATCCAAATCCTCTTGCAGCATCAAACAACCTTCCATGGACCGGATTTGCTTCCACATGTTTACGTCATCAGCAAAAACCATCAAGTAGTATGATGTATGTATAAAAAGAAAATTATAGGACCTAGTACTGAACCTTGAGGGACACCGCTGTTGGCATTGATGGTATTTGATTGTGCAGTCAACGCACACGCCGATCGGTAAGATAATCGGTTATGCACGATAAACGGTTTCAAGTTATCCCATTTTTCACTATCTTTTGCAGAAGCATGCTGTGGTTGACCTCATCAAAAGCCTTTGATACATCATTATAGCAGCACACATGGAGTATCCTAGGTTAAGAGACGTTGTCCAATCGTCCAGAGTGAAGAGTAAATTTGACAGACAAGACCTGTTTCGGTGAAACCCATGTTGCGCTGCTGATAAAAGTCATTTTGTTTCAAGGTGACTCACGATAGACTACGTTAAGATGCGATCCATTATTTTTGAGATGCAGGGAAGCAGCGTAACTGATCTGTAAGTTGCTAAGTCGGAACGACAGCCACCCTTGTAAATTGGTGTTATCACACCAGCTTTCCCTGCTGACGTTACGCAACTGTCGCAAAGACCTCGGATGAAAGCCTCAGTTAGACTGTATTAAAGCTGTCTATAACATGCAGAAAGAAAAACTTTAGCTTGGCTTTCCCGTTTTAGCATTTGCAATAGGGTACTGCGTGTCCTGTAGTTTATTCCATTGCACAACATTGATTGGTTAATTGGGATTTGTTGTGAAAGTTATCTTGACCAGTCAATTCGGGATTTTGACACTGTTCATAGCGTCATTTTTTCAACTATGCACGCTCACTATTTGTAACAAATCTCAGATGCAGTAATACACGATCATGCTCAAAATGACGTCGCTCTTTGCATGTTGCTAAATGACTACCTAACAAATTGTAATACTGCGGTACGTGTTGACAATGCATTATCCAAACCAATCGTAGCAACTAGCGGAGTTGCCCAATATTCAGTCCTTGGTCCAATCCTTTTACTGGTTTATGTTAATGAAATATCGGAAATTGTTCGATGCAACATTTCGTTATTTGCGGACGACATAAAGATATGGCGTTGCATCCGTAGCCCAGAAAACTGTCTGCTATTGCAAATTGATTTTGATACGCTTCACAGCTGGTCGTTGAAAAAAAAACTGCTGTTTAACTTCAAAACATGCATGTTCATAAACGTGGGGTATCAAGTAGAGTTCACGCACCATATAGGTTCACGTGTCCTTGAGAATTGTAGTAAAGAAAATGATTTGGGGATCTGGATATGCTCCAGTTTGAAAATGTCACTTCAAACTAACACTGCCTGTACAAAGGTACCTTACTCAAACGGGTATTTGGTAATTTTTTCCGGCTAAGATATTCACAAGGATCATGAATACATACTTGAAACCAGTCATGGAATACGCTGTGCAGTCATGGTCTCCTTGACTCAAGAAGGATGCAGAACTTATGCAGCGAATTTATCACAGCTCAACAAAACTAGATCTCAGCATCCGAAACAAACCTTATGAAGAAAGGATAGCTCACCTGAATCTGTTCGAATTTCCCTATCGACGATCAGATTAGACCTTATCCTACTTTACAAAATGTACCATAAGCCAAACCATCTCCTACGGGATTTCTTCACGCGAAAGGATACGAGAAATTATCGGACCCATGAATAACCGCTGGTGGTACCCCGTTTCCGACAAAACTGCAGAATATATTTTTATTCTGTCCCTGTCTGTTTATCTTGGAACTGTGTACCTTCTACCGTTGCTCACTCCACTAGCTTGCATGACTTAAATACGAAATTAGACGAATTTTTATTGAACTATTCGTTTCCGGAATACTTATATACTGTTTAATCTAACTGCTTATCTTTCTTTTTTTATACAAGTACATTTTTTTAATTTCTACCAAACTATGGTTACTGATAAGCTTATTGTTTTTAGACCATTAAAAACTTTGAATTGCCTTGAATAAATGGCTTTTTAAGCTTAGTTAGTTTAGTATCCTATCCTATCCAGTGCCGAACAGTGGACAGACTTATGAAACGGAAGTTAAAATCTAAGAATATGAAACAAGTGAAGTGCACATGTCCCATAAAACTCGAAAGTCTCAGTGATAATTCATTATTTCTGCTGCTGATTTAGTTTTCACATTGATGGTTGCGAATGCTATTAATCAGCATTGTTAGGGCACTGTCGTGTACATCAGTGGGAGAATTGCGATTACAATCCCTCACTTAAAGAGAAGTGAATTGGCAACTGGCACACCGCTTATCCTCGTGTTGAACAAAGTGGGTAACATGGTAAATGTCAGGAACATGTTCGTTTCGTATCATACAAAATCAATTTCATAATGCCGAAGTCAATCCTTCTACTTCAGGTTTAAACAGGTCTAATGTATGCTGAGTCACGTAGATTTTGGAATGTCGCCTGACGAAAAGTAAAAAGTTATTATTGATCCAAGTCACAAGCGATTTGCATATCATTTAATGGCGTCTGATCAACTACCTTGACAAATCTGCTTGCGAATTATCCAGGGTTACCTATAAGCGACTAGAACAATTATAACTTTTGAAATGACAATACCCTTAGGAAACCTTATCTGTGCCTGTCTGTGGGGCGAAAGGACTCACACGTTTTCCGCTACCCTACACAACATCGGAGTTATGTTTACCGAAATTAGTAAACAACCATTACAATGTTATTCAAGCGTCACAATCATGGCAATGTGCTTAAACATTTATTATATATAATTTGGACATTGGTTTAGAGTTAAAATCTCATTCGATAAACCGTTGGAATGAAAGGTTCAGCGCAAAGTAGACCGACAATAGTCAGGTAATTATGAGGGACAGCCTAGTACGAGTCGAGTAGGTGGAACCATATCATCTACACAGACTCATGCAAAAAGAAACCAGAGATAATCGCAGGCTTTAAGGACCCAAGTGGAATAACACGGAAAAATATTATGTTCTCATGTTATTGTATATACAGTATTCACACAGGAAAACTGGCAATCGTACTTATGACGCCATAAACGTTTTTAACCACATGCAATTGTTTGCCTTGTTTGTTTCTACAACACAGCTGGCGAACATTCACTGGAGACGAATGCGGGTTACTCACGGAAGCCTAACGGGAACATTTTTACTAACTAGCACTCTGAACTCGTCAGCGGTCATAGCAAAGATCACGCCCACAAAGAATTGAGCGATATGGAGCACAGGTGACACATTATTCATTTCCTTGCTGATGTAGGTTAATATTTTTTCGGAATAAACGGATTTATTTTACATCGATTGTTGTTTCAGAGTCATGATCAAGCGATTTCACTTGCATTCTATCTGATAATCCAATGTTCAAAAAGTAACTAATTTGATAGAGACAGTTCCTCAATTCTTACCGAAAATGGCGTTGACGTGCGTGTTAAAGTGTGGGTTCTCGAGGATATCCCTGATTGATTTATACTCAGTTATGTAATAGCCACCTGCTGAAAACGAAAAATGCAAATTGACTGCATGCTGTGCAGCTACGCCACCAAGCACACTAATCATTGTTATGATCCATTAGAAGCTATAAGTGTCTTTTATCTTAAATTTTAATACACTAGACTTAAGCTGTCTAGAAACGACCGATTTTGAATTTTGCTATTCTTAATATTCAATCACGCATATCGAAGATCAAATAATTTCTCCAGATGACGAAGGTACATTTGTTCAGATATTTCCCACTACATTCCGGTTACGCTATCCCCAACCGCATCAAGTGATGGAGAACATAATGACATGGGGCAAACACAGCACAACATGGCAGCATCCGGCAACTTTGTATACAACTCTCGAGTAGAACTTCACAGTTCATACTTGCTATCTAATCGATCATCAAATAATCTTGAAACTGATATTGCTACCTTCAATACATCATAATTTTCATTATCGCACTCCGTCAGGACGTATTCATTTCTCCCATCAGTAAAACTACCAGCCGTGATCATAGTAGTTTGAAGCTTGTACCAGCGTGTTTCTACGGTGCGTTATCGATTTGGATTAGGCTGTCCTTGTCTCTTCTTCGATATCGAGGTGATTGTAGTATACCGGACACATCGCGCTCTGCTCCAACGTGATTTGATCGAGGGAAACATACTTTAAAGTAACCGAAGCATCAACCGCAAAAATTCGATTGCCGTTTCGGTGATGCGAATAAAGGGAAAATCCGCGCGCAACAACGTGAAACCGAGATCGCGCATGAGGCTAGTTTTGTTAAAGTATATCTCCGAGCAATTCTCGCAAAAAATCAAAGAATGTTTACGCTACTATGTAATGCGCGCCAAAAGTATGAAGACTAAAACAAATAAATATGTCGGGAAAGAATCTACACACAAGCTTTAAAGTATTTGGAAGGTCAGAGACACCTTACCTGTGAAAATGTGTGACTGAATTATATTAGAAAATCCTAGTCAACTGGCCAAACACATGAACCTATTCGGCGTCCGTCGATCCAACTAACACACTGACGGAAGTTGAACCCGATGGTTGACGTAACGATTTCAGCCAAGCATACATCATCGGTGAAATGTCGTTCAAAGGGATTCAAAATTCAGGTCAAAAAGTGTCCAATTGTGCATCAACCGTGACTGTATATTATCAAATGCTACCTAATCAAAATTAAAAGATTTGATTGGTCGGAATGTTTTCAAACAGCAGATTATATCTGTTATGTTGAAAGAACGAACAGAGAGACATTCGTTACGTTCTATCAACCGATGTGTTGTTCTTAACCCAACAGTGAGAAAAACAGAACAAAGCCGGAATGGAAAGTTTCAGCAGAAGTCCAATGTGTCGGCTCTTGGACATGGTTTGCATTTATAAGACAACAACAAATCAACGTGTGCAAGTAAAGATTAAGTGCCAGAAATAAGCGGGTTGTCATCAAGTAGAATGTAGGTCGTGTACGCCAAAACAATCAGTTTGTTATTGCGGTTGAACCTGGCTCACCCATGTAGATAGTGTACTTAGCGAAAACAGTGGGAGTTTGTTAACAGGGTTCAACACGGAAATAATGTTGTGGTTCTTCGTTCACCGAACACTATCATACACGTTCATTGTTTACACGGTTTTAGATCTGCCAATCTAACTCAACAGTGGCTACCGTTCGGTTTGCTAATATAAGCCTAATGATTGACTTTCCCGTAGCCTCAGTGCTACACCTAAACGGCTTGAAAATTAACCAGTGCACGTACAGTCTATCAGGTTAAGGTGTACTGCTTGAATACAAGCTTGCAAGTTCAATTATATTAATATATGCACGGATTTGCGATCATGCATGGCCTATGCAACGCATGGCTAACAGTGTGCGAAATCGACTCTGACGAAATGAACTGCATTCAAAAACACACGGCCGCCTCACTACCTGCATATCTTTCTCATGCATATCGGTCTCAGTCTGGAAACCTGAAAATATTTCAACCTACGATCAGTCTATCGCACTATGTAACACTGACCGGCTCAAAAGTTGCAATATCTCACAAGCGTGTTTATATACTAAAGTGTTCGTGGTGAGACTGACATAAACTTGAATGAGCTGTTTTGTTGGCCTCCTCAAGTCGAGGTGGTACATGGATGTACATCGTCAGCGCATTAGGACCTCAGACATCACACCTTTTCACATGAACCCACAGTCCGATTCGGCAGAAATATTCTTTCCTAAGTTCAATGAGCAAAAATCAATTAAAAAACAAAAACTAGGAGTAGACTTTCATGTTGGCTATAGCGGGAAAAGTAAGCGAAACCCCTTCATTTATAGATTAACGATTGTAATAGACAAAACCTGGGATACACGGCACAGTTAGAAATAACAGAGTCGAGGTTGGTCGCAACTGAGATACTATTGTTCAGGCGATTTCCTTGAACCGGTCACACTGAAGAGTATTCAAAACACAACTGCAGTCAAGTACGGAACAAGCGCCCTTGTTAGCAGCTGAACAGATAAAATACGGCAAAAACGAATCGGCACGCAACAGACAGACTGGAGGGCATCACAACGTAAGGATTACGAAAAAGGTAAACAGTTTTGCTCAATGGCCGAGTACACTTGTTTTTGTACTGCCAACCAACGTCAGACAAGGTCAATTAGAAGATACTGCGCATTTTCCGTTGTTAAATTTGCATGGGCGATGACTAAAACAGTAACAAAGTAAACCGTTATTTCCGTTTACACCAATTCAACCTCGCAATTAGCGCATAGTCTTACGGGAATCGCACATATCATTGCCGCATATACCGGATTCAGCTTATAGACACTGCTTAATCATGTGGCTTCACGTTATTTAAAAAAATTCAAACGAGTAGTTATTAGTGTAACAAGCTATTTGATTTTATGCATGCCCTCATAATCTGACAAGACGTTGTCAGTTTGCAGGCCTCGATAAATGTCGAATAAATGCCGTTGTTAGGCTACAGTGATTGACTCGCGAATTTATGAACAGAAACACTATAAAGGGCTTCTTTTTCGTTGGAACTCATAAGAAAACGGCACAATATGAGGCCAATGAACTCGAGAAGGCAGAACCATTACACATGAATTGAAAGTGTCAAATAATTACATTACACTGTAGACAATACCGCAGCAAGTTTATGAATGGTCGAATTCAGATACCGCGTATACCTTAATATTGTCCGAATGTGATTCGAACTACCACTGCATTTTCAAAACAGATGAACAATTATTAAGTACCACGGTCCTGTCATCATCAATATCACCATAAAGCACAAATCTGGAGCCAGAGAAAATGCCAAGCAACTTGAAGCAGGAAAAGCAGATAAGCAAGCGCGTGAAAACAGGAAAGCGGGCAAGCGGAGTGTGCAAAAGCAAATGCGCAAAAAGCAACTTGTTTTCGTAGTTTCACTGCATACGATTTTTTTGTTTTTCCCCGGCCAATATATAATAATACCGGATTTAAATAAAAATTAGGACAACAAAATACACTGCCGTCACTGACTTCGGTTTGCAGCCACATTCCTTAAGGTTTCTAGTTAACTATTAGGTGGATCATTTGGACCCCACTCAGGCAAACGAATACGCCCTCTGAGCCTAGCACTACTGTGATCGTGCATCATCCAAACCCGCCACGTCATAGACTGGCCAGCCGATTGTTTCTCCAAGCTTCTACCAGGTTCAGCGATTAAGGTGTTTTATGGTAAAGGGTGATGAGGCATTCTTAAAACATGTCCCAACCATCGCAAACGAGCAATCATCGGCATTTCTATTAGTCCATGGCCTCTTAGTCCTAACACCCGCTTGCAGACATCTATATTTGTAACGCGATGCTGCCATCGAATTCGAGCAATCTTACACAGAAAGCCGATGGACATGCGCTGAGATAGACCAGGTTTCGCAGCCATAAAGTAGTAGCGCGCACCACCGCGTTTTACACTTGGCCTTTAGTGTACAGTGAGACATTACATCGACGCCACAAATGACGAAGGTTAGCAAACGCTACACCACGCTACATCATCTTCGTCTTTACAGTCAGCTTGCGGTTACCCCAAACACGAGAGTTCAAACGGGACAGAATGACAGCTGCTCTGCCAATCCGCTTATCAATCTTCGTGTCTAGCGAGAGGTTATCCGCAACGGTTGAACCAAGGTATGAGAACTGATGTACTGATTCAAGCTGACAGTTTCCAACAGTTATGATGGGAGGCGATACAGTCCCTTGGCCAAGGACTTTGGTCTTGCTCATGCTGATTGTTAGCCCAAAGCCTTTGCATGCCGACGAAAAACATTCCATTAGAGACTGGAGGTGCTCTTGGGAGTGAGCAATGAAGGCTGCATCGTCGGCAAAGAACAGGTCACGGATTAGCACATTTCGTGCCTTGGTTTGTGCTCTCAACCGGTTTAGGTTGAAAAGCTTGCCATCACTTCGCGTGTGTAGGTAAACACCTTCTGTTCTCGTCCTGAAAGCGTGCTTCAGAAGCAGAGCAAAGAAAATGCCGAACAGCTTGGGAGCAAGAACACACCCTTGTTTGACGCCTCTCTTTACTCTAGGGACAGTACGGTTTTACCACATGTATTTGAAAATGTCGAGCGGTTGCCGACTATTGAATATCTAGATACTCCCCCTACTCTTGATGAGCTCAATAGAGCAATCGACCGCTTAGCGAATGGGAAGGCCCCTGGTGACGACGGAATTCCACCTGAGCTCATCAAATGCGGTAGATCAGCATTATTGCAACCGCTTCACCATTTGCTTCTTCAGTGCTGGCAGGAGGGGGGTGTCCCACAAGAGATGCGAGACACAAAGATCATCACGCTATTCAAGAATAAAGGAGATAGAGGCGACTGCGACAATTACAGAGGAATCTCCCTTCTGAATGTTGTAGGCAAATTGTTTGCTAAAGTCTTACAGATCCGGCTGCAAGTTTTAGCTGATAGAATTTACTCCGAATCTCAATGTGGCTTCCGCAAGGGAAGATCAACCGTTGACATGATCTTCTCCCTAAGACAACTTCTAGAAAAGTGTCGGGAACAACCTATGCCATTATACGCTGTTTTTATTGATCTAACGAAGGCTTTCGACTACGTCAGCAGGGAGGATCTTTTCAAAATGCTTGATTTGATAGGCTGCCCCCCAAGACTGCTAAATCTCGTTATTTCATGCCAATCAGACATGAAGGGCTCAGTCCATTTTAACGGTTTCAGCTCAGAAGCCTTTGAAAATCTACTCTATAGTGAGTTGAAATCAGGAAGTCGACCATTGTGCCGCACTTGTGGTAAAAAGACGTTTGCAAAAGAGATATGAAAGCTCTTGGCATTGACCCTGTGAGTTGAGAAGAACTTGCTCTTGACAGCTCACATTGGAGGCAATGTGTAAAACGTCATCTGCAAGCTGGGGAGGAGCAGGTACAGCTCTTGGCTGCTGAGCACAGATCACGCCGCCGGCGTGTAACTGAAGCCGATCGATCGAGTTCTGCCTAGTGGCGATCGCCGCAGGAGACATTGTTCCTCCCGAATCGGACTGTTTAGTCATTCGAGAAGTTGTGGTGTACATCAATGGTCGACATCGCCCGTAGGAGGCCAACAACAACTGATTAAACCATGCTCATTTAACAATGCTTGTGACATCCTGCAACCGGAAACTTTTTGCAATGTCGTCATTATTATCACTGCATTGCTTAACCCTTGTTCTATCAATGAAGTCGTTTTGACACCATGGTTCAATGTGCAAACTAATAGTGGTTTCATAGTCAAACTTAATTTGCCATCCAGTCACTATTTTAAAGGTTCCCGGTCTTGTTGTAGTGCTTGGTTAATCTTGTACATTGTCGAGTGGTGGCAAGGAAAGCTTATTCTGATGCGGAAGCCGCGAGGTAGCTGTCATGTTGATGTCGATCTACTCGTTTACAACTTTTGTTTGTTTGATTCGAGGTGTAGGCACTTCATCCAAGCGCGTCTGTGTCTAATATTCTATAGGTTACCTAGCATTTTGGGTCAAGACCTCGCAGTCTTCAAGTATTTTTACGTCTCGGTTGTATGACGGATAAGCACTTGGTACTTGTGAATCATGATGACGAATCTATGGGACTGTGTAGCATGTTTTTCATGCTCAACACCAGTGTTACATATAAAGAATGTATATAAAAGTATATGGAGAAGACAGTGATTTGCTTAGGCCAGATATCGAACGAAATGACATTAACAAGGTTATAAATCTGATTGTGACAGTTTCAATGCGAAACGACACATTTTACTAACCCGTAGAGTTAGGCTGTATCACTGCAAGTTGGTCTCCACACACATTAAGCTTACCGTGAAATGTAATGACGATCCCAGATCCAGCCAATACGCCGCACAGTCACAGATAGCATGTGAGCTGGGATACTATCAGGCTACCTAATTCAAGGCAGATATAAGGGGAAATGGAGGTGAATTCATCAGGTGTTTCTGCAAGCAGTACAGAACGCCGAGAGTCTGTAAAAAACACGGTTTCGTTTGACACCCGACTTGGTCAAGTGGCAATAACCAAGATATTGTAACCAATTTACTACGGATCAGCTGGACAAGTGTGCGAACGAGGGCAGTAACCATTACAATCAGTCCCCAAAGCAAAACAAACAACACAATGGTCCAAGCAACGTATATTGTTTGATTATAAAATATGCAGCGCAAAAAGTAGCTGTTTGATAGGATCTGTCTCTATCTTTTGACTGAAAGGATAGGATGCAACGAATGGTGTGTGTGTGTGTGTACAAGCGAGGTGATATGTGCGCTCATTCAAACAAATAATAATCATGACAACTATTCGATAAAGTCCCCGTATTAAACAGGATGGGGATCTGGGAAGAAAGTTGCGTGGGGTTGGTCGCCGGGCACATGAAAGACATCATGGTTTCATCATTCATCATTTGTAGTTGTGGTTCGCCGATGCGCTGCTTCCGGGCCGGACAATGGAGCGCTGGGCTTCCGAATAAAATCCCCTACACCCGGCTGACTTGCGTTGGTGGAAGCGGTTCGAGTGGATGGGTACATTCGCAGAAGATAGAAAAGAACAATGTAAAAGATGAACCCGCTACCTTTGATTGCCATTCCTAGACCTGGGTGTATGGATGAAGCAAATGAAAGGGAATAATTGCATCAATCGTAGTATAAGTACACACAAATTATCGGTGTTGGCACGTGAGCCATATTAACGGGTAATGAAAGGTCGTTGCACCAAAGGTACCACCAGAAAATACGATACTGAGATTAGAAGATTTTAGAGATACTGGTTCATAACATTGTAGTGAAACCATGATTAAGTGACAAGCACAGTGAAATAAATTAGGTGGAATAATCCCATAATTAGACCACCGCGAAATACGTTACATATGGTCAGGAGTGGAACCCACACAATGGTGCTAAACCATAAAAAAAGGAAACAAGCACCGCTATTTGCCAAATTCCGCTAGAAAATCTGGTCAGTTAGGAGGCTTAATTGCATTCCCAGAAATTCCGATTCAAGGACGCACACTGATGGGATTCTACGCACAGACAGCCAGAGATCAATGGGGGGTGAGGTATGTGTGTACGTAGTACGAAATGGCAAGATTGGAGTCAGGTGAAGTGCCACAAGTCATAGTCCGCATGCGGGTTGAGATAACGCCAGCCAAACACATAAGAAAGAGGAACGACAGTGAGAGTACGGCGTGTCGCCGCATGCAGTTCATTATCAGTGACAAAACACTTTAGCACTGAGTCATATGCGCATTAGAGAATAAATGCAGACGACCGTGTGCCAGTTTCTAAATGGTAGGGCGAAAGTGAGGTGCCGTTTGGAAATTAGTTGCCTAGTCGTCACGACCTAGAACAACAGTACACCGGTATGTATATGTGTATGAAACAACGAGCTTGGATCCACGCAAAGTGCCGCACAATCACAGAATGCGCGTGGGCTAAGATAATCGCAGGTCTAGATTAAATGAGAAAATCAAAGTGAGATTCCAGCGTGTTGCTCAGTAACTTTAGAAAATCAATTTGCACGGTGTACTGGTGCGTAATGAAATATAGCACATCAGTGCCTAAAAGATGAACCTGTGGAAAATCATAGGCCTACATCTTAAATCAATCAAGTGTTGTGAAGGAGTATAGCGACGTCAGCTTATCTCTAATCCCCTGAACACGATGTTGAGTTATCTCTGAAAGCGGATAGGTTAATAGGCCATCATTTGCTGCAGCCAAGTCCAAATAACGGTAACCTTACCACGACGGTATTCCGAGTAAGAAGTGGCAAACAAAACATTAGGATAACGATGTTTTCCCGTTCGCAGTGTGACCCAAACAGCGATGATTCTATTGCGGATAGTCGCGTTCTACTCATTCACGAAACGTGTTTGAATGCATGTTCTAGGTTCGAGGTGTAGGCACCTCATTCCTGTTTGTTTGTGCTTACTCTTCTATAGAATCCGTAGCTATTTAATACCCACCCTTCTCCATCTTTTAGGATTTTACTTTTTCATGGTTGTATGGCAGTTAAGCATTCGGTACATGCTACCGGTGTAATGCTGTCTGTGATGATGATGAGTCGCGTTAGGTATCCGATAGCTTAAGATAACTCGATAACTTGGAGGTGGTTAACACTTTTCGTTACCTTGGTTCGTCCGTTTTAACGTCAGATCAAGCCAGAAATGAGATACCGACTCGTGTACAAGCTGTGCGCACGGAGTTTTCGCGACCGCATTGTGTTCTATTTAACCGGAGAGAAATCAGCCGACGTACAAAGCTGAGCGTTTACAGAGCGGCGATTCGCCCAGTTCTAACTTATGGATGCGAAACGTGATCTGTGTGGGTGGAGCATATGCGGAAACTAGAGGTTCTCGACCACTGGTGTCTCCGACGTATCCGCAATGTTCGATGGGATGAGTGAGTATTGAATGACGAGGTTCGCCACCGTTGTTTTGATATCCCTCATCTGAGTTCGATATTGCGACAACACCGACTGAGATGGTTTGGCCACATTCTTAGACACTCGGACGCTGATCTAACCAGGATTAACATATCGCTGATACCCTGTGCAGAATGGCGTTGTCGTCGCGGAGGACAAGTGCAGACTTAGCTCGCCACCGTGAGATCGGATGTGGAGCTGCTTGGTCTACAAACAGTTTACGGATGGCACACGTGGGACCGGACCTGGCTTAGAATCTGCGCGGATCTCGCTTCTAACCGCCGAATGTGGGTGGGTGAAATCCGTGACATCAACGAAGCCGACTCATACCCCAGGAGGAGATAGTCGCACAAAGTAAAGTAAGTAAGATAACTCCCGCGATGTGCTGGGGACAGCGATTATAAAATTATTAGAATCCATTTTGACTCCAGGTTTCACACCCGTACAAAACTGCACGAACTGCTGTCCTGTAGACACTGATTTTGAGTTTCAAAGGAAACAGCTACGTTTAATGAGTCAAGTCTATTAGTTTTGTCCATTAAACGAGAAAAGTTCGTAAATTTTCTTTTTGAAGTGCGCTAATTTTTTTTGAAAATCCCAGTTCATTTAGGAGATTGTGAGAAACTATGTCAAACAAAAGAGAACAAACATTTTAAACCACAGAAGCAGGATAAAAACGCCGGTTTTATGAGCTTGGTCTCGTTGAAATGAAATCCGAACATCGACATAAAGATATTCGTTCCACTTACTTGTCATATACAAATTCAATGCGCGTACGTCTACGAAGGCGCAATCCCCACGCCGTCCACAAGTCGAACGCCAAAATAGACACGCTTCATCAATCACGCGACCAAAGACCATGGGCGACGGTAGATTGGCCAACAAACGGATGATCACAAACTGCAGACCGAGCGCGAACGCACGCTCGTGATGACTGACCGATCGCATGGTGACCATGATCAATGGGTTTTGGATGACACCGGTGAGAAACAAACAAACAGCCAGCACGAAAACGAAGTAGCCCAAGCGACCACATTTCAATGGACAAATGCCAGATTGTAAGCCATCAGCATCACTCGATGAACCGAGCATACAGGAACATTGGTTGAAGGAGTCCTAGAAAATTACGGTTAACATGGCTTACCTGAGTAACAGAGCTGTTGGTACATCCCGCGAAACACGGGGAGGCGAATGACACGGAGCGCTCGGGGTAGCAAACGGGAAACCAAAGGTTTGCATCACAATTGCAGTCTGCATTGCAGGGATTTGTGAGGGGAAATTTGGGTTTGAAGGTGGTGGTGCTCGGCCACTCAAATGCAGTTGGGTCAGAATCACTAGAAACGGAACATGGTTCAACTAATGGTAAGGAATTATAGCAAAATGGATATGGGTTTCGTCAAGCTGATTACACACAGCACTGACTTTGCAAAAGTGGAGCAAAGTTGATCACCAGTTTAACGTAAGGGAGCCAAGCAGGTCAAAAAAACTATGAACAAGGCCCTGCGACAAGCGAACAAAAAATCGCTAAATTGGAGGCGTTCAAAAACGCCTCCGGACGTGGATATCTCTTAAAAAGTTGTGACCCCGTGTCGGAATTGAAAGGGCAACCCCCCCCCCCCCCATAAAACAACATTACAGACTATTGCGTGCATATCCCATCACAACACACACCTACGACCGATTCTTGTTGCTGTTGGCCACTCATCAGATAGGACAGTAGGATTCAGGATAACATGCCGCTTAAAAAATGGAAGATGGTACCAAAGTGAACTTGTATGTCATGTTGGTAAGGTTGGGACTTACCAACCTGGTCAATCACATAGCACAATAAGTAGATGGGTTAAAACCATGCTTAATACATGTTTTTTAAACCCAGTCTACGTGACGGGGGCTCATGTGATGAAAAAAAAAAAACCCGGGGGTGGTAGCTTTACCAAATTACCCAACAGTGGCATACAAGCGCAACTGTGTACCATTCATTCCATTGTTTTAGCGCATTGTTGATCCCTACCTGATGAGTTGCAAACAGCACGAAAACCGGGTGTGGGGTGTGTGTGTGATGGAAGATGCATGCAAATGAGCTTTTATATTCATGGACATGGGTTTTAAACGCAGTCTACATGAGTGGGTGCTCAGGTTGATCGTACTAACTAACATTCCAGACAATTCAAAACAGCCATAGCCTTAAGTGGGTTGGGCAATTGCCAGGTTTCTCAGGTTTAAATAGAACAGAACAGAGAATGGAAAGAGACTAATGTTGTTTAAAACGAAGGTCCAGGTTTAATGCAGGTGGATGGATGGAACTGTTGAAGGATACGAGATATGCACGGATCAATGTCCACCATTTATAACGAAGGATATCACCGAATAAAAAAGGGGTAAAAATTAAGCATCGGGGACTACCTGATACGATATGGATAGGCAACGGTCACTCCTACGATCGGTGGATTCTCACAACCAAGGAAGAAAAACGATGTAATACACCCAACAATGATCGCATTGACGATCAAGACGAACCGAATGGCATCTGAAAAAGAGTAAGCCATCTTGCTTGAGTCTAGTTTCTAAGAAGCCGTGGTTTAGTAAAATCGGAATGTCAAGGCTTACCGCGCCGATGAAATGAGAATCGTTGCAGGATCAAACCACCAACGAGGATGCCAAAAGCGCCGACAGGAACAATGATGCCACCTGCAAATGAGCGTGGTGACGACAAGTTTAGTTAGTTTTCGCTTGGAGCGGAAACTAGGTAACTAAAACGATATTACAGCTTATGTGTTGCTCACATTCCACGAAATTACACTCCACTACCGGTTTCTCGCTGTTTGCCGTCATCAGGTGGAGACAGTAAGAGTACGTTCAGTGAGCCTTAAAACAATGGATAAACGGTAAACAAGGTTATACTCGAATGCCACTGTTGTATAGGGTTCTTACAAAGAACCACGATGTTCAAACACAGAATCACAAAGTGATTCTTGGTCAAGAATTCAAGGCGCTTATGAATGACCAAAGTAACGTGTTGCTCACATCCCCCGAAATTACAGCTTGTTGAAAGAAAGGTAGAGCAGGAAGTTTTGTTTGAAAGCAAGCACATTAGCGTTGTCCTTGAGATACTCTATATACCAAAAAGAGACGAATGGGGATAGCGAATAGTATACGGAAAAGCAGTAGACTGTTGAAATTATTAATAGAATTACCCGGTGTCATTGTTATCAGATCTTACTGTCCCTACCATGGCTGAGGAAGGACATCGAACTACTCGACAGAATTTATCATCGCGCTACAAAGTTGGTCCCCCCTTACAGAAATTTGCCTTTCACAGAACGAATGTTAAAACTGAACCTACACGATTTTACCCAACGACGGATACGTAGTGACCTCCTGTTGACATTCAAAATCCTGCATACTGAAAACCATCCCCTTAAACACTTGCTAAATCCCAATGGCCTTACTCGAACACGAACACATTCAAAGGCTTTAAGCATTCCGTATTCTCGATTGGATATTCGTCGTAATTTTTTCTCGGTAAGAATTTGTTTCACTTGGAACTATTTGCCTGAAGAAATCACACGCTCAGAATCTGTTGAGGTTTTCGCTTCCAAACTCGATGAGTTTATGACGAACCATGCGGTATGTGACTGTCCCTATTAATTTTTGAGATATTTTATATATTCCATATACCTTGTCATCCTATGGTTATTGTTAAGCTTACTGCTTTTTCTACCATAAAATTTTCTGAGTTCTGATGAGTGCAAACAGCACGAAACCGGTCGTGGTGTGAGTGTGCGATGGAAAAGCATGCAAATGAGCATTTCGAATAAATGTCGTTATTGCCTCTCCAGAAAAAGACCACAAAAATGAACTTGGAATGTTCATCGAAAGCGAATAATACCAAAGACTAATTTACACCGATACACCGATAGAGTCTTACAAGCGTACGGTACAGCATTAATTCTAGCACGCAACTTAGCAAGCATGCATCAACACTTGAGTTAAAAACACTAAGACTCATGAAAATATGAAGTAGATGCCCATACAAACCATTTGACTAAAAGGATAATAATGCTATCTATCAATGAACCTGGCGAGTTCAAAGAAAAACTAACCTGCGATCATACTTGCTGAAGATTTCGTGACTTGGTATTCCATTTCCAGGTATTTTGGTAGGAAAGACGCGAAGCCAATAACCATGAACATCTCAGAACAAATCCCCAGACAAACGACGATATATACACGATTTCGTAAAAGAGATCGGACTGAACCAAGGAAGTCTAGAAAAAAGTTGAAAAACAGCCGTTTGGTGTAAGTTCAAATTAAAAACCATAGCGGAAATAACCGAGTATTTTCATACTCATGAAGACTCAAGGCTCATGAAGACTTGACTATATTTAAGAAAGTAAGTTCGACCACACAGCTATGTTGTCATTTACAAGCATAACTTGACTCGGGAAATACAAGAATGGTATCCGAAAGTATCGGTTTCACATCACCGGCCTGGAGTAAGACAAAGTTCTACACGGTGCAGACAGCAAGCTGAGGTACTGTCAAGTTTTTCAGACTTAGGTATGTTCTCACATGCAGCTAATTGCCGTCAATTTAGCAGCTATATCTTGTTAATGCATGAAATAATGGCAATTCCAGATAGAAAGCCCCAGACTTCAGTGGCTTGGATTGCTTTCGGAGAAAACTCGAAGTTTACTTTTGGACGGTGCATGGCATTTTCGCAGGTAGCTCCACGTGCTTAAAGTAAATTTGGCCTCAACCAGTAAGCGGTGGTGGAGGGCACGGCTCGTAAACTGACCACTTTCTTTTCTAATGAGGATTATTGATTTCGCACAGCAACGATCACATGACGCAACATCCGATGGCACCATTGATATCTAATCAATCGCAAAATTTCTCAGTGGTTGTGATAGCAGACTGCGAAAAATGCTGTTTAAAACGAAACCGTTGGCGCTTTTGTAATAATAACAATAATCAGCGGTGTGTGGTACATTGATTTGTTCAAGTGGACTCGCACGTAGTGAACTAAGTACCACACAACGGAAATTAAAGCAAAGTTATACTTGTATGCCACTGTTACATGGGGTTCGTACAACGAACCACGATGTTCAGACACAGAATCACAGTGATTCTTGGTCAAGCACTCAAGGCGCTTATGGATTACCAAAGTAATTTGTTGCTCACATCCCCATCCCTTATACACCACTACCGGTTTCTGGCTGTTTGTCGTCGTCAGGTTGTTTACCACTTGACCATTGTTTGAAGGCTCACTGAACCTGATCTTACTATCTCCACCTGACGACGGCAAACAGCCAGCAACCGGTAGGGGTGTGTAAGGGATGGGGATGTGAGCAACACATTACTTTGGAAATTAAAGCACTTTAGCAAAATGTTTATTTGCTCAGCCAGCAAGGTTCTTACCGTACATGTAAAGCTATTGAAAAGAGAGGACAGGGGTGAGTGAAGGCAAGTGGACAGTTAACAGACTTGTCGAAAATGGTCTGAAAAGTGAATAGTTCTAAAACCCGATGATGCGAATCAATTCACATCAAACTATTCAAAGGTGTGGGATGAAAAACAGGATTATTTGAAAGGAAATGATGAGACATTCTAAATAATCTTTGAATGATGCGGTAAGCGCTAATGAATTTGTTCAGAAGCTTTAATCGGTAAAACCAAAATCGGAAGGGAAATTAACGCATGGTTGTCCGGAACTAAGGTGCGGTGGAACGTAATTTCTATTGGGAACATGGGCTCAATTGAGTACCATCAGTAGGGAATCGGAACTCAGGATGCACGTGACGCTGCTGATGTTTGATCTTTGCCGGCAACATGATAGCCCAAGTAAAGCTGATAAGCACGCACCACGCAAAGCAATTCCATCAAGAAATCGGTCTATCAATTTATCTACCGCCATCTGTTTCTCTGAATACCTAGAGATAAATATGCTTGTGTAGCAGCAGAGCAATAACGAAAATAACCAGTGCTTGAGCTTAGAATGCTGATTCAATGTAACCGAAAACGGAAATAAAAGCATTCCGATTGGTTCTATACAATAGAGCATTTTTTAAGCTGAAAATGACTACAACTTAGTATGAAACAACAGAGCGTTGTAGCGCATTGGAAGGAACATAGGTCTTAACGAATACAGCTTACTGCAGAGAAAGATCTGTAAAAGTTACATGGCACTTGATAATTGTTAACGAATCCGTTACAACGGAAGTGGGAGGTTTGTAAGAATATTTCGATTGATGAAGTCCTCTGGATTTTTAACGTCTCTCTCTCACAAAGCCCTGGTTTGACACCACAGTGATTAAGTTCCACCAAGCTTTGGCTGATCGACCGACCGTTTTGGCGTTCAAGATAGTATTAGGGGTTAGTCCAGGTTAATTTCAAGTATTGTCCAACAATTAACAGCGCATAGCTCAAATAGCTTGTGGTCAAGAGGTTTAACTTGACCGGAACAACAATGACTTTCTTCGGTCCAAGCGAACTGTTTACAATGGCACAGCGGGATATCAAATGAAACTAAACCCGCCAAAGAACGGTAGTTCTTCTGTAAAAAACCGCGAACTCAAACCAGGGGACTATCGTCATTAAACACGGCAATGCATCAGTAGCAAGCAGAGTTATTATGCAAGACAGGTTTAGAAGGAATAACACCACGGTTACCGGGGTTGTCTCGTAAGCAGTCAGATGATGTACAGCTTACGTATGAAATCACAGCCAAGTGTCGCACAGATAGACCATATGTGAATTGAAATAGTCGCGAGGACTGTAGAGAGACTGCAGCGTGGTCTTGGATGCATCCCGTTACAGATGGCACGCTTCTACATGAGCTGTACAAAGTTATTGCAGCTTTACACAGTACCGAATTCGGAAAACCTATTAATGCCATCCACGTTTCACTTGCATGTTTAAATACTAGATACGTGCGACCGGACGAGGACTGAATGGGGAAGGTGGAATGAATGTTACTCATTGAACGTGGGGATTGAATATTTGTGAAGAATCTACTTGATTGTGCAAGACGCTTTGAAAAAATTAGGGAAACTCGTTATCCTCGTAAAATCACGTGAACTGTACCCTTGAAAAATTGGTTTCTCACAAGCACCAGCATGCAGAACAGTACACATTCCATCAGCTACGAAAAGCAGACCGCAACCGTCAAAACAGCCAAACAGCTTGACCCACTACCGTCAACAAAATGAGATCGATAGCTCACCAGAATCCGAACGAAAACATACTTGTTGATTTGCTTGGGTGCGCAAACAATCGTTTGCACGAATTGGGAGAACGAGACAAACGGGAACAAGGTCGACAGGTAGAACGCTGAAAAAGAAAATTCATCCAATTCTGAAATGCTCATATCTCATTGCAATGCCACACAGCCACAGACTGCACGTGGGTTAATATACCGTCAGGCTGCCCAAGCCAAGACGGATATGAGAAATTAAAATAGCAACGTCAGCGAGATTGCAGCATGTATCGCGCATGCAATACACTACCGTTAGCTGCACAGCACAGATCTACTGCACGATTGCACATCCGTTCAATTAATTTGTAGATCACCTCTAATAAGCGATATCATGGAAGTAATAAACGATCCTTCCTATTCTCAGGCTAGCGACAGACGACAAAAAATACAAAGTGGTATAATAAAGTCACAAGTCATCGTAAATCGGTGACATAGCAAAACAAAACATCACATCGTGCCAACTTGCCAAGGAAAAAGGCGATAAACAATAAGCCACAAATAGCGAAATATGTCTAGGGGCAAGTCAGATGACAATTACGGACTTTTACCAGACGCTATTTTTGTTCTGCAGGAATCAAAATGCCAATTACACAACACTAAGAGAGGTGAGTAATGGGTCATCGAGATTATGTGACAGATTACCCGGGGGTGAATCGGTTATAATTAGAAAGTTGGGATATATACAAAAGGAGTTACAACGCTAAAAAGAACCCACATGATCTAGGAGGCCACTACGTTATGGGAATCGGTTGTTGCATTCAAGATGCAAATGAGAGTGTAAAACCTCATGTGTCGAAAATATTCGTGAACAGCATTATAACTATGCTTACTGCGACCAATTTCTCGTTGAACTTGAATTTATCATGGACTCGTGGAGAAGTGGGTTAAAGTGCATACTTTCCCAAATGCCATCGTCAAAGTGTGCACGGATGTGCCATTCTATAGTGCGCGGCTAAATTGATTGGCCAACGGTAGTGAGCTGTATGTGGAAACACGCTGCCATTAACTCTTAACCCTTTTCCTATATATCTGTCTAGGCCTATGTAACCTAACATAATCTTAACCCCACGTTCAGTCTATGACTGTATGGCACTTTACATGCTTCCAGGCTTGTGATTGCATACATCTCCAAAGTGAATAAGAGCGAGCATTGCTATTGGTTGTTGAGAAGAAATCACGTGGATACATGGTAAACGGTGGCAATAAACCTTGCCGCTTTTAATGTTGACAGAAATTTTCAAGTTCAAGTCATGAAAATCGTTGTGGAATACGAAAGAACCGTGTTGAAGATGTGCATCTAAAGTTGACTTTGCCCGGAGGCCAACAAACCCACATAACTCATCAAGCAATAATCGGCGCTTGGGAAGAACAAAAATTACTACCTTAAAATAGTCCATTAAATGAATAATGTACCAAATTTAATGAAAGGAGCAAAATGAGGTCATGACGTTAATTTAACAACAATTCACAACACAATCTCATAGGCAACCCGTTTCCTTTTGGATATAAAATGGATTATACACTTTACCAATCATACAGAACTTCAGATGTCGCAGTCGATAGCTAGCCTAAGGTATGGTATGATGACATGAAAGCACAAGCCTGATCCAGGCAGTGCCGCACAGTCAGAGACTGCATGTGGGCTAAGATACTGTCAGGTTACCCAGGCCAAGACAGAAATGTGAAATAGAGAATAATGATGGTAGTGAGACTCCAGTGTGTTTCAGCATGCAGCTCACTACCTGTGGTCAATCAACTTAGCACGGTGTTAGCTGTACAGCACAGAAGTACTGTACGATTGCACATCCGTGCCTAAGGAGTATTGCCAAACATTTTCTATCTAGGCTATGAGAGTTCACGGTATGAAAGAATATTATCTCTAGTCTCGCGGATTCCAGATTGGGAACATCACGAAAGCAAATGATTCTTAAGAAAACGAGAAACCATGCACAGAATAACTCACTGCATTGTCCGAAACTCCAGTGGAATCGTGGGATACTGCTGTAAAACACCAACGCTCGATGTCAGTTGACGGACAAGGTAAAGTTGTAAAGCAGAGGAAAACAGCATACAACTTACAATCATTCGGTTTTGATTCAATCTTGATTTTAGGAGCTAGGAAAAATAATTGCACGTTATAAATATACGCAAAGAATAAACTGGTCATATATGTTGGTATCAAAGCACAAGCCTGATCTAGACAAAGTGTCGCATAGCAATAGACTGCAAGTAGTTTAAGATACTGTCAAGATGCGCAGATCTAGACACGTCATGAGGATCAAGTCGGCTTCGTAATTGCTGAGTTAATTTATGGGTGAAAACGGAGGCTACGTCTTAGAATCGAGAGCAAATAAATTCTCATACACTTAAACACCACTGTCACTTTCGCCCTACTGGGAATTCTCCAGTAGAAACAAGCTCAAGAACAGTTAGCCTAGAAACAGAGACGGGATCGCAAATGAATTAAAAACTCTCCAAGCTAGCGTGGAGATTCTAATTGGTAACGGTGATGATGTTTAACAGCTTCACGGAGTGTGAGCATTAAAGAATGTGTGAGAATCAGCTAAATTTGGCACGAGGAAAATTAGTTTGCGGTGGAAGAGGTATTTAATTTTTGTGACGTATAATATTACATTGAGTATGGTCGCAAAATCTTTCCGGAATGGGGTTGAAAACTAATCGAAATGGATCGAACGGATTAGCAATAATTCGTGTGCAGGTCCAGTTCTGACCGTGGATCCGATCTACATGTACGTACGTATGATGTATGAAAGCACAAGCCTGATCCAGGCAAAGTGCCGCACGTGGGCGAAGAAACTGTTTGGTTGCCCAGACCTAGACAGATATGAGGAAGAAAAATATCAGGATGTCAACGCTGTATCAACGTTGGTCACAAGGATGGTTTCTGTCAACAAAGTATTGGTCGCTCAAAGCCTTCACACAAGCCTTCGGGGGAGTCTCTCAGTCTTCCAAGTCAACGCAGCCGATCGGAGAAAATTCGTAATGGTTCAGATCAACGGTCAATCTGTTCAACTGCAGATGGACACTGCATCGGACATTACGATCATTTCCCGAAAACTCTGGCGAAAACTTGGTTCCCAGACGCAGACCACCACCAGTGCCTGTGCACGTTTGTGCAATGGTACAGTACTTCCGTGTTGTGCGGCTAACACCGTACTAAATTGATTGGCCACAAACAGTGAGCTGTATGCTGAAATACGCTGGAGTCTCACTACCATCTTTGTTGGCCAGAGGTATTGAGCTGCATTCTGAAACAGGCTTGAGTCTCTACCATTTCCTGTTCTTTTTGCTTCTTCATATCTGTCTAGGGCTGGGCAACCTGACAGTATCTTAGCCCGATCTATTTAGATATCATTTATGATAACACAGACACACATGTACGTTACCCGCTTCAAAGGGAATCTCAAACTACTCTAGCACATTGTTAAGTAAATAGTTGTCATTTAGATAGTAAACTCATTAACTGGTTGACAACATAAGGCTGACGATTTACTATTAATCAGTTCAAACAGTTTTCACGTAATGGTTTGATTGTGGCAAAAGGCAGTTGTGATTTTCTGAACAAGAAACGATTAATGCAAAGGAATTTGAGTGCAATCGGTTAGAGTAGTTTTTGGGTAACGTTTCACTTCTGACACAGAAGCTTCGTCAGACCAAGGGTGATAGTCACGACAGGGAACATGAAACGATTAATTAGTACGGAATCGACCACGAAACAGCGTAGTGGAGTAAATTCACGTAGGCAACACTAAGATCGGTTGATAGATTTGCCCAACTTAGTCTCAGTTGACGGTGTTGCTTATGATCATGGCTAAAAGTGCATAACGAACGTGACGATCAAGTACATACTTTCACGAAGTTCCAGATTGGGTTCGGTCGTGGCAGCTGTAAAAAAGTAGACAGTTAGCACAAGTGCATTCAAGCATATGGGTGATTAACATTATTAATTCCGTAAGAACGAAAAAGAACAAACTTTATTTGGGAAAGTAAAAGCTTTATCCGACCGAGATAAGCGGAATTTCCCAGCAAAGCAAATTATTAATGAAGTGCTACCGGTCATACTTGAAACAGATTGTTTTAATAAGATTAGTCAACCCGTGTTAAAACACCTATTTTTCAACAAATATGCGGGAAATGAACAGAATAAGAATCGTTGATAAAGAGAAGTTTTTCGAAGAAAAATGTAATATAGTTTGAAAAGGAAAGCATTTACGCATTTTGCGATTGCCGGGTCTTGTCCCCAATGATTTTTCTGTTGGTAATAGACTGGATAATGAAGCAGACAGTAAAAGGTGAGAGGAATGGTATCGATTGGAAGGAATCCGAGCATTTTCAGGATCTGGAATACGCTGATGATGTCTGCTTGATATCACGTGACCCCCAACGTCTTCAGAGAAAGACCGATAGACTAGCACACTTTGCTTCATATGCAGGACTACGCGTGAATACCGAAAAAACAGAAGTCCTCCGTGTGCTAACTGATGAGCACCCATCAATCACCATCAATGGTAAAGCAGTCAAAGACGTCACGCAATTCGTCTACCTCGGCAGCATTGTTTCAATAAGTGGTGGCACGGACGAAGACATAGTCGCCAGAATCGGCCAAAGCAAGATACGCGTTCATAGCTTTGAAACCCATTTGGGAGTCGAAGGTTCTATCAAAACGCACGAAACTCCGTATATTCAGAAGCAACGTCAAATCCGTGCTACTCTATGGATCGGAAACCTGGCGAGTGACAGCAAAGTCTTCTGGCCGCTTGCAATCATTCCACAATAATTGCCTTCGTCGAATTATTGGGGTAAAATGGCCAGAAAAGATAAGGAATCAAGACCTGTGGCAGATTGCTGCTGAGGACCCGATCGCCCAGCAGATCAGTAGAAGAAAGTGGAGATGGGTTGGGCACACCTTGCGGAAACCTTATGATGACATCACGCGTCATGCTCTGGTATGGAACCCAATCGGGAAGAGACGGGTCGGACGCCCAAGGCTATCTTGGAAGCGCTCGTGTGAAGAGGAAATCCGCAAGTGTGTACTTAACTGGAACGACTTAACTGGAACTGGCTGATATGGACAGACAAAAGTGGAGATAAGTTGCCGAGGCCCTATGTTCCTCCAGGAACTCAAGGGATTAAGTCTAGTAAGTCAAGTCAGGGTCTTGTGATCGGATAGTTGGAAATAAGACATTTTAAGGAACGGGACAGTCAATCATTAAGTGCATCCTGAAGCTGGCCATTTCTTTTGATTTGATCAGTTGACTTTATTCCACCGTGTGGATCGGTCATCCAACGGTTAGTTCAGCCAAAACAGATTAACAGTAGCATTCAAGTTTAATTTTGTTAAGTATTTTTCCACTATTACATAATTCACTAAACCTCATCTCACTGTATCCATCTGAAGTCGACAAACAGCCAGCAACCGGTTATGGTGCGTAAGTGTCGGAGATGCGAGCACTCCTTAAACCAAGACTAAAGGTTTTTGGAAAGAAGCTAGGAACAGCTTGAAAAAAGTAAAGGAGAGGATTGCCGTCCGGAGCACTCTTTTTATAGTAAGGAGGGGAGGACCGTTCCCATTGAGCTCAACGTATCTAGACGAAATACAGCGCAGCATTATGAAAGACTAGCACACTGAGAATGCTGGCGGACTGGACAGGACGAAGCATTCTAACGTAGTTGAGTAGCCGATGAGGCAAAGGGTGTGGCGTCGAGCTGATTAAAAACTTCGCGTTTCAGATATACAACTCTGTCAATCGTAAAACACTGCTTCCAGTATGTGTGATGTATGAAATCACAAGCTTGATCCAGGCAAAGTGCAACACAGGCATAGACAACACGTGCGCTAAGATACTGTCAGACTGTCCATGAATAGACAGACACGAGAATGAAAAAGAAATGGCAGTGAGTCTTCGCATGCAGCTCCGTACCGGTTGCAACTCAATGTACCGGGGCGTTAGTTGCGCAGTAAAGAAGGACTGAATGATTGCACTTTGGTGCACACTCTTGGTAAGCATATGGAAGATCATCTCTAATATAATCGTTCTACTAGGAAGCGAGAATTACGCTCTCAAGCACCTTCAACACTGAGATCATGCTGTAGATTTCAAGACGGGAATTGTGTAAACGAGCGTCAACTGATGCCGGTATGCGAATACCGTTGAACCATGTCAAGTGTAGCATATTGCTAGGAGGGTAACTGGCGAACGTACATTGTGTATACGTTGGCATTTTACATAAAATCTCTTTTCTCTTTTTGCTTGCCATCGCTGCTTTTGTACACCGAAACACTCGTGTTTTAGACTGAACCAAGCTCGTTTGTGAATCTAGTGATTTTCCGTAACTGTGAGACACAACACATCCTCTTGACTGAACTCGCATCTGTGTAATGCACAATAACACACAACATAAGTCTACGTTGTTGCTCCATTACTTATATTAGTGCATAGCTAGTTCTACAGCTTCGCTACTGTCTGATGTGATAAAATGCCTTCGGGATAGTCTTAACCGCCGACAAATGCAATACCTCAAATCGAAACTTTTAATTAAAAACCCGAGACCTACAAAAAGTAACGAAAACTGTGGAATTGAAATCTGCACGTGAGCAAAAAGTAAAAAAGTCATAAATGCCATTATTCGTTCACGGGGAACAAACTTGACTACACGTGTATCGATTTGGCCAAGTTTATGGACTAAAGCACACATAAAATAATGAAACAAAATGCGAATCAAAAGTAAATAGTTGAAACACCGTGCTAAATCGATTTGCGACCTGTAGCGAGCTGCATGCGGAAGTTGTTGTTGGCCTCCGTCGGTCGATATCGACCATGGATGTACATCACAATCGCATGAATTTCATGTTTTGCAGCTTTTTGAATGACTAAACAGTCCGATTCGGGAGGAACAATCTCTCCCGCAGCGCTTGCAACGATAGTCAGAACTCTGTTGAATTGCATCAATTGCACGCAGGCGGCGTGATCTGCGGAAGTACGCTGGAGTGTCATTACCATTTCTATTCCTACTTCCATTTTTCATCTTTGTCTAGGCCTAGGCATGCTGACGGTACCTTAGCCCATGAACAGTTTGACTATGTGGCACATTTCCCAGATGAGGCTTGTGATTTCATGCATGCATACATAGTAGAAACAATAAAATATTAGCTAAAATGTGAGCCGTATAGCAGCTTGAATGTATAACAGGTTTTCGAGCTAGGATTCCCTCTTCGCATTCTCACCAAAAAGGACATAAGGTGAGTGGGAAATAACGGCGCTTAACAGTATTACAATCCTGAAAGAGTTCAAGAATGGACAACAAAGCAAGCAGTGACACGCCAGCGTAAGGTCTGAAAAGAATAATGCACACAACCACGGTTTGTAAAGAGTCTCTTGACAAGATTGCGCAGTAAATGAAACAAGTTAAGCTGATCAGTTTCTCTTATCGAACGTTCAACTCGTTCAAGTCTCCCAAATTACATGACTTTCAGCTGACAATAAAGCAAACCTAATTAGTAGTGCGTTGATGCTGTTCATTGCAATGATGATGTATAAAGCTGACTAAAATACCAGTATAACAATCCAACGGTCCAGATTTTCTAAAAAGATGGAAAAATTAAATGTCCGAAAAGACCCCACGAGTCCCCAAAACGGAAAAGGTGATGTGGTGAGTATTAGATAACGAGGGACATGCAAAATATTGTATCGTCAAACAAAAAGCGACATGTTCGCTCAAGTTCCTGCAACGAATCGCGATAAATCGATAACGCCATCAAATCCGATGGCAACTGCAAATGCTCAAAATCGATCATATCGCATGAAAGTGACATGTAAACCGAGTTACGAACAAATGTAAATCGATATTCAGTTTCGCGTTCAGCACATGAAACAGGATGCAATGAACATGAATGGCTTGATTTGAAAAGATTTAAGAGCTGTAGGCAGTCGTTAGAAAAAGCGAAATCGACAATAAATCGGGTTGGAAAATATGGGACACATTAAACCCAATAAAAATAATGTGCATAACTAAAATTAACTTTGACGGCGTCTTAAAATGATAAATCACACCGGACACCCAAGCCCGTGCTAATCAGCTAAAACCTGATATGAAAGCACAAGCCTGATCCAGGCAAAGTGCCGCACAGTCTGAGACTGCACGTGGGCTGAGATACTCTCAGGTTGCCCAGGCTTAGACAGATATGAGGGGGGGATAGAAATGGTAGTCAGATTACAGCGCGTTTCAGCATGTAGCTTACCACCGTTTGGTCAATCAATTTAGGTAACACCTTAGAGGTAGTTGACGGTAGTTGAAGCCAAAAAATGAGGAAACATCAAAAACTGCATAGCAGAAGTCAGTAATTGTACGGTTGTAATGAGAGTGCGAATGTGAAGAAGTGATGGAATTAGACGTTTAGAGTCAGTAACATTTACATGGATAAACATTAAAGCTAAGTAAAATGAATACTCTTATAGAAAGTAAAGCATTATTTAACAAAACAAACCGTGGAATCTGAAAGAGCAAACGAATAACCAACGGAAAAACACGAAAACCGTCATCAAACAACAATAACTCACTAACGTAAGTATCTGCTGATTGTGCATCCAGATCAACTATGGTAAAAAATCGCGTTAACGCGGGTACCCGTATGCATATACAAACAAATTACGAGGACAAAAACAGTAGCTGAGAACAAAGCAAGGTTAAAATACTGCAGCACTCACTTTTGTTGTGGTTGCTTGTGGCAGGGACAGCAGATGGATCTACAAACGGAAGCGGGTTGAACAAAAGGTCAATTAGAATTGGAACGAGAAATACAGGCAATCGAAAAAATTATATAGTTGAGAGACACGCGTGATTTCCACTAGAGGCGCAGAGGAATAATGGAACGAGATTCTATCTAGAAACATAAAAAAATCCTAATGAAAGACGATGCAATGAAGAGATTTATCTACGGCTTTGAGAAAAATTGCTATGTTAAACTTATCTACGTTTTAAACGTGTTAGATAATTATAGGACCAAGCATACGAAGCATAGCCTACCACGTATAGATTCTGTACGACACTGACTTGTTGTATTCTAGGGTACAAGAAGAAAAAGCACGCTTGCGGTCCATACATCATACATGGTACTGCAGCTGACTCAATCAATGCATGTATGTATGTATGAAATCACAAGCCTAGTCCAGACAAAGTGCCGCACAGTCAAAGACTGCACGTGGGCTAAGATACTGTCAGGTTACCCAGGCCCAGACAAATAAGAGAAAGGAAAATAGCAATGGCGGTGAGACTCCAGCGTGTACTCGCATGCAGCTTACTACTTAATTAATATTTTCTTTATAGATTCACGAAAGAACATGCGAAATTTAGTCCTGCAATCAAAGGTCATATAGAGACGGACCAAATGTAGACATAATTGCATTGATCGAAAGCAAGTAGTGATGCATAACTGTCATACGACAATGGCAGAATAATATTTAGGTAGAGTGAGCATGCAATCAAGCAAGTTTCGTGAAATCGCCAAGCGATATCAGCACGACAGCTCGATGCGGTTTCCATCGTCATGCAACTGCGTCACTCAACGTCATTAGGTAAAGAACGAGAATTCTAAAACAAGACTGCCATCGAAGACGATTATGAGTCATCACTCTCGGTGTAATTACTCGCGTGAACTAGAGTCAGGAAAACAAGCTGTCCAAATATAAGCCACTTGATTCACGAAGACATTCATCCGCATGTACAAGGGCATTATTCAGAATGGATGAAATGAGCGAAACTAGAAACGTAATGATTTGGTTTTCACATCATGCAAACCCAGTAAGAGTTAGTTGGTTATTTATCTACACATCAATATGGGTAGCTGAAGCGCCTATTTGGATATTGTGTTCTATAGTGCAATTCAACTCCAATATTGATACAAGGCAAATTACGAAATGCTGAGAATAAGTTATAAAGAGTAAACCGAAATCTGTTGATTTAAAAGATGATGTTCCTTGCACAAATTAAACGTGAGGTATATGTATGAAAACACAAGCCTGATCCAGGCAAAGTGCCGTACAGTCAGGGAAGTTACAACGCATGATCACTCTACTACAACAGCGCCGCTTGGAGTATGTATATATGAAAGCACAAGTCTGGTCCGGGCAAAGTGCCGCACAGTCAGGGACTGTACGTGGGCTGAGATACTGTCAGGTTGCCCAGGCCTAGACAGAGAGAGAGATAGAAAATAGAAGCGCCGCCTAAACTTGCGGGGTCATGTGTACGGAATCGGAACCAGTCGTGGTTCAAAAAGTTAAGATCAGGAAGTCGACCATCGGGCAGACTGCGTTTGCGCTATAAATAAGTTCTTGACACTGACCGCTCACTTCAAAGGCACAGTATGAAGCGCCATTTGAAAGCTGGGTAAGAGCTGGTACTGTTCTAAATTACTGAACGTAGATCATGCCGACAGTATGCTAATGCCGCCTATTAAACAAAAACTCCATATCGCAATGAGTGTAGTGGGAGAGATTGTTAATCTTGAATCGGACTGTACAGTTATGCTAGATGGTGTGGAAGTATGGGATAATCATGCGCTCGCAATGTAGAGCTATCGGTTAACATCGAATGACGGAGACTAACCACATCTATGAGGAGCCTGAAGTGCCGAGCAGTTTGTACAGACATTTACACTCAGATTGTGTAGGAGTATGCAGACAGATAACGTTGCGAGCCAAATAGGCAAGCATTATACACTAGCTTCTCCAAACACATTTCGGTAAGATAGTCTTTTCTAGGCGCATGTCCGATTAAGTCGTAGCTTTTGAATAACTTAGAAATGCAACGAACCATCAGATAATGGACGCAAAATCGAAGCGTAGGTGTGCGACGTAGTCTATGCTGCAGACATAGCTCTCGATGGCTAAAACTAGGACGTGGACGTGATTTATATCGATTTCTCAAAGCTTTCGATCGTGCCAATCACGAAATACTTTCGTCGAAACTACTCACCTACGAAGTACAGGGTAAACTCATAGCGTGGATTAAAGAATGGTTAAAATCCCGTGAGATGTGTGTGAGAGTCAAAAATGAACTATCCGAGACGATTAAAGTTGCCCGCGGTGTCCTACAAGGATTAGTCCTCGGACCGCATTTGTTTTTAATATATAAACGACTTGCCTACTGTGCTGCAGTCGTCGGTGTTTATTTTCGCTGATGACGCAAAGCTTTGGCGCAAGATAAACTCCACAACCGACACGCAGAACCTGCAACGGGATCTGAATATGATTTATACTTGGTCCGTAGACAAGAAAACGCAACTGAATGCTTAGAAATGCAGCCTATTGTCGCTCAACAGCAAGTTGAGCAAATGATATTATCTAGGTCGCACTGTTATTAAACCCGCCTCCTCCTAAAAAGATTTAGGCGTGATTATCCAATCTGACTTAGGAAACTCAATGCAATATCGACTAGCTGCCAGCAAACCTGAAAGCAACACGGGTCCCCTTAGAAGTGTACTAAGTTCGTTTGACGTCAATATAATCTGCAAATTGATTTCAACGTACATCCGTCCTCATATCGAATATGCTATACCAGGTGGGATCCTTGATTGAAAAAAGATACTCAGCTATTGAAAAACTCCACAGCGCAGAGCGACAAAACTCGTCCTGAGACTTTCTAATTATCCATAAGAAATGAGACTTAAAATACTAAATTTGCATTCGGCTGAATACAGACGGAAACGAGGAGCACTAATCTTCATTTGGACAGTGCTTAATCAAACAAATCATTCTTGCAGTCGTTTGTTTCATCTTTCTCATAACACACATCTGCGTGGTCAACAATCTAAACTTTACCAATAACATAGCAGGTTGAACTGCCGCAAATATGCCTTTTCCGTTCGCAATGTGCAATTGTGGAGCAGTTTACCTACTCACGTGGTACAATCTGGAACCATTGACGTTTTCAAGAAACCACTAGATGTCCACATGGACAAGTATGTTTTTCACGTTTGACAATAATCTCTAACAATATTTTGATATTTTTACAATCTGACCCGATGTACATTTTTGTGGGTCTTGTAAAGCATAAATCGATGAATAAAAGCAAATAAGCCGACTGTTGGCTCTCTAGGAAACGAACAACCAAACGCACAGCACCGTTAGCGCCAACTATATAAGCTAATATCTTTGATGACAGTAACGTGAGACGGTATCATCTCGTCCAAAATGTTGTTAACGAAAAATGCAAGAAAAAGAGATAGAGAAGGGTCTGCGTCCATGTTGTTTCATCCTATATAGACACACAGTCTAGACGAAACTACAACGAATTATGGGTCATAGATCACCTATGATGCCTGGCTGCGCCATTGTACGACACAAAGTCTATTTTACACTTTTAAAATCTCCTTTTGAGTAAACGCAGATTTCAAGGCTCTGGTTCTTGATTCTGATTGGCCCGTTTGTAATGTCCATTTTTCATGCTTGGGGATCAGAGATGGTAAGTTATTTACTTGAGAGGTTTATCTTTTGTTTTTCCTACGAACAGTGTTGGGTCTGTTCAGACAATAGTGACTAATAGTGCAGAGGGGTTTGGGTCTATAGTAGGTAGTTCGGGAAATTATCATTGTAACTGTTCCGGAATTGCAAGCTGCAGTATTTCTGTGCTGTGCGGGCTAACATCGTGCTAAATTGATTTGACATTGGTAGTGAGGACTGCATGCTGAAACAGCTGGAGTTCCTCCCTACCATTTCTATTTCTAATTCCTCCTCATAGATGTCTAGGCCTGGGCAACCCTGACCAGTATCTCGCCCCCGTGCTCTCTGACTGTGCGGCACTTTGCCCGGATCAGCTTGTGTTTTCATACCACAAATCATACCTCGGAAAAGAAACACACTGAAATCTCGCAGCTATTCTTTTCCTTCTTATATGTCTAGCCCTGGACAACCTGACTGGATGTGAATCCCGTCTTATGCTTTCATGCATAAATACAGTCATAATTGTGTGCATCAAAAATATTCCAGTATTTCAAATGTCACGCAATCATGATCTTGCAATCAAGATTATCCAGATAAAAGTTACAGGGAATTTATGAAAAAAACAGATTCGGCAGTCCAAAGTGGATTTATTCAATATTGTGAGTGTGTGCCGCAGCCATTAACATTGTACAGCGAATCGCCTGACGGCGGACAATAAAAAGTTCACTTTCAGTCGAGTAAAAATTGCGTGCTGTCAGCAAATTGCATTGTGGAAAAGAAATTGCGCCAACGATTATGCAAATTTCAAAGGGAAAACCAGCAAGCGATGATAAACGAAAGATTTTTGTTAAACTGCTGCGACTGTAAAAACAGCTAGGAAACTTTTGCGTGATCGGATTTGTGGAAAACGCCGCAGCTAGATTCTAAGCAACGCAAGTATGAGCTGATCAAAATATAAGACATTCTAAGTATTTTTGAGTGCGTTATTCACCATTAACAAAAATATCACAGTGATCTTCTGATATACTAGCTTATGTTATCAAAATTACTTAGTTTATGTCAGTTATGTATGATGGTGGTTCCAAAGGTATTCATAGACGGGGGTGGCAGTGGGGGTAAGCTCAAACTGTTTATAAAATGCTCCCATATGGCGCGCGTCTCAAATAGCCTCTGACAACCAAGTCCAGCTTCTGGCCTGCACGAGTGGCTCCCGGAGCCCGGCGGAACTGCTTCTACCAACAGGAGAAAGGGCGAGTGACTGGCGCCTGAAAGCCAGTTTGCTTCGGGCAGATGGAGCTCGATAGCCTGGGAGGGCATTTCATCTAAGGGAAGGAAAACCCTGATTTTAAACATCAGCTGCCTTGCGGGATACCCGATCGCGGGAAAGGCTTCGGGAGTAAACCCTGAGGAAAAACCTGGAACAGAGTCTGGTAGACGGTTAGTTGGTGCACACCACCTCTTTCTGGCAACTCCCTGCTGCCTTGCAAGTGGTACTTGTTTGTGCAAAGGCTGGCTGGGGATGCCGCTTTGTACCCTATTACGACAGCGCCGCCTACGCTGGCCTCTTCATGTCAACGGCATGTAAAATGGTCGTATGCACAAGACATAATCTACGGTGAGTTGAAATCAGGAAGTCGACCATTGGGCAGTAGAAAGACGTTCGCACAAGCAATACGAAAGCTCGTGACATTGACTGGTTCGGACTGTTTAATCATCCGAAACACTGTCGAGCATGAAACCGGCATGCACTTGTGATGTACATTTTGGTCGATATCTACCGAAGGATGCCAAAAACAGTATCACAATGCTACTTTGTAATGATGAGGCTTCAACGCGCGTTTCCAAGGTGTTGCACAATGTGCATCTCAAAGCAGTACAACACAACATCACGCATTTAAAGTGAAAGTTGAGTTTGTGTATGTATGAGAACTAAAGTTCACTGAGCACGAATTTGGTTATCGGTATTTTGTTGATAAAATGTAAGCTAGTACCATGGAACATAAAACGATGCTGCTACGTTAGATCAACAGAAAGCAGAAATATCGAAATATCTAGGTAGAGTGGTTCACGGATTTACCGAATTAGAAGAAACATGATAGAATTAGAGTATACAACGAGTATCACAAATACAGATCCAATTTGGCTTTCAAAACACCAGGCGTAGAAAGTTGATAACATGTTGAAGCGGAGAATCACAAACACAGCATAAAAGTTGCGCCAGAATTCGAGGAGTAAACTTGCTATGTAAATGCGTACGATATGTCCACTTGCCGATTTCTCACAACCAGTATGAAGCAAGTTTATTTGTCGGGTCTTTCTATCATCAAAATTTTCGTGGATCAGTATAATGTCATGGGGTACTTGTCAATTGTGTGCGACTATCTCCTCCTGGAGGATGAGTCGGCTTCAATGAAGATTCTAGGGAATTTGGGTACATAGCGGCGTCCCAAGCACCACTCGGCGTTTTCTCGAGTCAGCTTCTCTAGCCTTTACACAACCAAGTGCGACCTGCGAGGCAGCAGGAAGATGTCAGAAAGAGGTGGTCTACCAGACTCTGTTCCAGGTTTTTCCTCAGGGTTTTCTCCCGAAGCCTTTCCTGCGATCGGGTATCCCGCAAGGCAGCGGAAGTTAAAAATCAGGGTTTTCCTTTCCTTAGATGAAATGCCCTCCCAGGCTAACGAGCTCCATCTGCCCGAAGCAAACTGGTTTTCAGGCGCCAGTCACTCGCCCCTTCTCCTGTTGGTAGAAGCAGTTCCGCCGGGCTCGGAGAGCCACTCGTGCAGGCCAGAAGCTGGACTTGTTTGTCTTAGGCTATTTGAGACGCGCGCCATATGGGAGCATTTTATAAACAGTGGGAGCTTATCCCCACTGCCACCCAGGGTATGGCAACCTTTGGGGTATCTGCCTTCGGACAGCTACGGAGAGTCGTCACCGTTAATCGATCGCGTGTTATCATTTGTTGATAGATTAATAGAAAAATTCACATGAACAAACAACAACTAACCTGGAACAGGAATGATGCCGTTCTCCAAAAAACTCTGGGATATGGTAAGAGTATTGTCCGGTTTGGGTGACTGGTGACCCATACATTTATTCAGTCTACGCGGAAATAGCAGAAGGATGAATCCGCCGATTGTAACAAGTATACCTAGCAAAAGGAACGATAAAAGACAGTAAGGATGCAGAAATTCATTTAACGGGTATAAAAGCTCATTTGCATGCACCTCCATCACACACACACACACACACCCCACGACAATGATGGAGATGCATGCAAATGAGCTTTCATATTCATGGTCATGGGTTTTAAACCCAGTGTACATGAGTGAGGGCTCATCTGATTGAACAAGTTGGTCGTACCAAGCTTACCCAACAGTGGCATACAAGCGTAACTCATTTAACGTGAGTTATTAAATAGCTAGTGATACGGTAAGCTGCGTTGGATAAGGATATGAAAAGAAAAACAAAGCAACTTGTACTATAAACAGCCATGATCTTAAAATTTCAATTGACTCGCAAACTTGTGAACCAGAAACCTTAAGTTGACAACAACTTCTGTTTAGACATGTAGGTATTATCGAGCACGCTGATGATATGATAAAGGTGCTGTTGGCATCATGTGGTCGACATCAGCCATTCCGAGCAAAAATATAGGAATGCAATGCAACAATCGATCGCTTTATTACAGGTATGGTATGGTATGAAAGCACAAGCCTAATCCAGGCCAAGTGCCGCACAGTCAGAGACTGCACGTCGGCTAAGATACTGTCAGGTTGCCCAGGCCTAGACAGAAGGTGGAATTCGAAATGGTAGTGAGACTATAGCGTGTTTCAGCATGTAGCTCAATACCGTTGACCAATCAATTTAGCACGATGTTAGCCGCACAGGAGTAAGGATTGAAACTAGACACATGTGGCACAAACAGAACGTACTGAAGAAAATGAAACCTGTCCACCATGCTCCAATCCAATTCGGGTCGTCAGGTTTGAGCGGAGATGAGGTGTAAAAATCAGCTGGATAGCGAAGTACAAAAGCGCCGATGGCGAAACCAAGAACTGGGCCCATTGCAGACGACGCATACTGAGCAGCTGGTATAGAATGGACCAAAGCAAAGAATAAAGATGCAATTTAGTAAAAAAACGCGTAAGCAATTGTAATGGTATGTATGTATGTATGAAAGCACAAGCCTGGTCAAGGCAAAGTGCCGCACAGTCAGACTGCACGTGGGCGATATTACTGTCAGGTTGCCCAGATTGTAATGGTAGTAATAAAGAAATTGACAAATTGGCGTACGGTTTCACCGTGTGAATAGAGATGACTTAATTGATGTACACGTACATTAGAGTGGCTTGAAAATCGGAAACGGTTCGGAAAGAAATTTGAATGAAAAAGATGGGTGTCACATGTGAAACGTTCAGTAATAAATCCAGGATATCGGCGTGAGTATGACGCATTTGAATGAGTTAACTTAAATTGACCGAGATTAATCGATTAAAACACAAGTCTGGAAATGAGATACTTAATTTATAATTTTTAAAAGGTTGACATTTTTATTATTTCATGATATTGCATCGATGTCATGCGCTGATATCGATTATCTGCGGTAGAATCTCGATGGAACCAAATTTTGATAGAGTAGGAGAGGTGGAGAAGAAATTAGCTGTTCGGTAATTAGGTTGAAATAGGCTCATCAAATGTATCTAAAATAGCGCATCAAATAGCTAAGCGGAAGTTAAAATAAACATGGCATCGCAGTTAATCGTTAATCGGAAGTGAAGCAACTAGTATGCTGTTACTCAGATTGCCACTGCTTGTAGTTCGCAGAGTTGATATCGCCGCTATTGAAGAACGATCACACGAAAAAAAATACATGTCCAGTTGTCATTACTGTTTTATTTCATTTCAAATGTCCGAATTTAACTTAAATATTAGGCGGATCTTGACGAACTCCGACATGGAATATAAGTCATTTAATAGATTGAATTATGATACATCCATTAAGAAGTAAAAGCTGGCTTACCGATCATTCTGGGTGCTTTTGATGCATGGACATGATCATCGATGAAAGGTGGGATCAGAGTGAGGATAGGACTTGATCCGGAACCAATGAGGAGCTGGGCTAAGAAAATCAACGGCAAAAAACCCCAGCCCGATGTACGATCCTGCATACACACCGGAGGCGAAGCTTCTTTCCCAAGAGCAGATGATCGGGAACAAAGTGGGTTGGTGGTGTGTGCCTTGAGATAAGTTTTGTCGTAAGGAAAGATGAAATGTGGCATGGACCAAAGTATCGCCCCGGCAGCCATGATAAATAAGCCCACAGAAATAACTGAGGGCACGTGACCGCGACCTCCAGCGTAGCTGACAAAAATCACTGACACGATGTAGCCAACTTCAAAAAAGCCATTAATGAAACCTATCACACTGCTGCCAATAGCGAACCGTTTCTCCAATGTTGTGACTTGTGATGCGATGTAGCCTGAGAATGCCGCTTGAAGACATGACACGAAACACGCGGCAGCAAGAAATGCACAAATGTTGGAAAGTGGTTTGAGACACCTGGGTCGCCAACAACAAACGCCACAGCGATAATTGATAGACGATTGACTATCGGTAAATTGACCATTTAAAGCGAGTGGTTGAGCGGCAACCGAGGTGGTAGGTGGATCAGACATCAAAGAGAACAATTAGACGATGATTGTATCAAACTGAGGTACTGGAAGACCATCAAGTGTGGCTGCAAACCGAGAAAAAATATGTATAATTGTGGTTTTCTAAAAGTGAAAAGCGTGAAATTTTTCAATGAAAAATAAGCTCTGATTAATTTTATGCGCGGTTCGGCATTTGGGTTAAACCAAAGTTGATGAAATCAGGATTGCATAGTTTGACGGGCTAAACAAATCGTCATCTTAGCCATCGGAAAGAAAAATGATATATGATGGACCGTTATGAAAAGAAGGAAACAAAGGAAACAAAGTAGGTGGGGAAGAAACTAATGAAATAAAACCGTGATGTGTTAAAGACATACAAATAGACAATCAACGATCGATCGCCTATTCAAGGCAGCAAAATGGCTGTCTACAAAAAAGAAAGGGCTCCAGTTTACTGCGATGTGGGATGCCAGTAACCCACCGAGTTATATCATGTGACGAAGTGAACAGAATAAAGTTCCGTCTGGTCATTCCTACATGTTACACGGAGAATTAAAAATTGTAAACAAGTTGACTCTAAAACCAGAGGCTTGGAAAGTCCGATTACTCGACATAGGAATGCTAAACGAAGCCGATTACCTGTTCATAGAACGAAAGACGCAGAAATGTGTCCCAATAGCACAAAAGTGCTTGCAAACCAAAACTAGCTCTAAAAATAGCAAAGCGAAACATAGACAGACACTTGAGCAAACGTGTAGTACCATTTATGATCAAAGACTCGTCAATGAGTTCTTGAAGTCGCATTTTGTGCATGTAAGAAATCATTAGCCTAGAATTAGACAAAGTGCCGCGGTGATAGTGCACGTGGGCTAAAATACTACCAGGTTGTTCCGGTAGATGGGATCCTGGTATCGCTTTCAAGGTTGTCACAGCCTGGGACGTAGTTGAAATTAGCCCTTATTATCTACAAAATTCCAAAGGCAAACGAGTTCAGATCCTGGTAGGCACGCGTGACAGATAAGGTGAAGTCAGGTGGATAGGACATTGAAACCAGTTTAATTCGGGTATTTGCAGCTCGACAGCTAGTAGTGAAGTCCACATAAGGGAAGAAAATCCTTAATTTCAAACCCTTGATACGTGGCGAGATACAAGATTGTCAGGAAGTCTTCCGGAGGAAAACTCTGGGAAAAATCAAGAGTAGAATTACGAATAGTTGGCACACAGCGTCCTCACTTTTGTCAACTTCATGCTGTCCTGTAGTTTGCACTTGAGCGTGCGGGGGTTAGAAAGGTGTACTAGAACAAAAGACAGGTAGTGTTGAAGACATCGATGGTATAACATTCCCAAGAAACTTCATGGTAATGTCACAAACATGCTCTTGGCTCTTTCCTACGGCGAGGTGACGCGCTAATGGCCCCCAAGCGTCTAGAAAAAGAATAAACGAGCTGGGATGTTGGGACATTACTTGGTATGCTAAATTGATTGGCAAACGGTAGTAAGTTGCATGCTGAAACACGCTGCAGTCTCACTACCATTTTTATTTCCCCTCATATCTGTCTAGGCCTGGCAAACCTGACAGTATCTTAGCCCACGTGCAGTCTCTGATTGTGCGGCACTTTGCCTGGATCAGGCTTGTGCTTTCATACCATACCATACCATACCATGGGTAGTGAAACATTAATGTGCGTTGTTTATTGAATTGCCAGAAAGGCTGTTTCTCTTTTAGATTCGCTTACCTGGGCACAAATTTGAAGCGATTAACGTCCCTGGAGTCGATTAACATTTTGGCTCTTTTATAGTAAACATAAAATGGTGTTGTCAGCAGGGAGAAGTGATTGCTCTGTCATAACAAATGCCAAGTACCATCTTCATGAACCTACTGTCGCAACCAATCTCGGTGCTTTGTCTGAGGGAACCATACTGTGGTGTGGTTCCGCAAATCCTACCCACCACGATGCAAGCTGAGCTGGTTGGTGTGTATATACCGCTTCGGGAATTTGAACTCTATTCGAAAAATGTAAATTGCTCGGCTCCATCGCATTGTGCTTTGTATAGAATCCGTCTGAATCAACATTGTTGTAGCCGGTAAAGTCGACTTCTGAGCGGATTGGAAACGGATAGGTTGTTCCTTGGGTTATATGTGGGATCGCAAGCCTGTGCGTGGAACCTTGTAGTTGCATGCTTCTATGAGGTAGATCAAAGTATTCTCGATTATCCCTCCTGGATGATGACGTTTGTGATGACGAATTCATGTTAAAATGTGGGAAAAATGGAATAAATGCAGGGCCCAATCCGGTAGATCGCCAAGATGTGTTTGCAAACGAAGAAGGTCCATCCATATGCAACGGTAAACGTGGTAATTCTCGTCCGCCGAAGGGATTTCGTGCGGCTGCGGCAGCTACCATGGCCATGTTGTAATCGCGGCGTTTCTTTGACTTTCGCTTTCTTGTTTGAATGGAATCCTTACGCATCGCTGTTGGGCGCTTACGTCCATGCAGCTTTTGATATAGTCCACAAGCATTGCAAACCGGTTGCCCATCTGTAGTGCGTCTCCACAGCGTGGTTTGCGTAGTTTCACAATTCGTACAAACCAAGGTAGTTTTCCGTGTACTCGTCCGACGGGTCAAATTGATTTTAGACAAATCATTCTTCTGTGTCCGCTGAGGTGATGAGAATGGGGGATATTTCATTCCGTCTTCAATTCTTCTATAATCCGAGAAAGGGTCATGGAGTTGCTGAGGCGGAGAAATAAGAGGCGGAGTTGGAACGTCTCCGAGATATCCGTGATCGCATTGGTAACATAGGAAATGGCCCGTGCCGTCTGGTCTCCAACTGGAGGTTGTTAAACGTCCACACTTGACACATTCCGTTTCAACGAACCCCGTGTCG
>JACCGJ010009532.1:0-68589 GCA_013407085.1 Atriophallophorus winterbourni | reverse complement strand
TGAAGGCTGTCCTCTTCGGGAAGATGAACACTTATATCAAACCTCGACTGCTTTGTGGCTATATAAATGAATGAAAAAGGCTTTTGGCGAAAACCTGGAGGAAATATCCGAAACTGTATTCCCGCTAGGCAGTGCTAAGTTGTATTCTACTTCGTCCTGACAACCTCTGCGTCGACATCGTTGCACATAACCTATCAGCGTAGCTGTTTCTTTGTTACAAATGTTCTAATGGGGAGCTAACACTCTCTACCTGGGCAACAGCTAGTTCTACTTAGTCAAATGCCTTAGCGTACATGTTAGCGCACCACTGGAGAGAAGATTCTATTCCGCTTATGTGGATATTAACATGGGAAGCAGCAGATATCAGTTAAAAGATTTGCTCGACTGGTGTACAGATCAACGCCTGGGGCTGCTTCCGGTGGTGGGTGAGATATTCTGGTCTCATTGGCCGCCTACCGCCCGCCGCATGCTGGACAGCTCCCAGTCAATAAGGTACCGTCTCACCATGGTCTACTATCCTCATTGAGTTCATGGGGATTAGGCACTATCTGAAAACCGACTGCCGTGTTTCCGCACCATGGAAACGAATTAGTAATCAGCACAGATCAACTCTGAAACTGGGAAACTTGAACGTTCGGTACATAATCCCTCTATTTCATGATGACCTCTCGAAAATCAGAGTCGTAAGAAAATCAGCTGATATTAACAATGAGCTAAAAGCCCGAAGGTTGACACGGTTTGCTTCGCAAGAGACGCGGTTAGTAAAGACTGATATGGTAACAGAAAGATTTTACACGTTTTTGGAAAGAAAATGACTTTGATGTGCCTCGACTGCATGGAGTTGTGTTTACCTTGAGCGATGCTTACTGAAAGCAGAAGAATCAAGCAGCAGCGGGAGCGAGCAAATTTGGACTCTAAATCTGAATTTCAGTATGGCACCATTACATCGGCCAATTTTTATAACCTGGCCGACGCACTCTGCGACATATGCTGAAAAAGTCGCTTTTTATCATAGCCTCAAAACAGTCCTCGAAAACGTGCCTGTAATAACTGTTTAGTGGTATTGTGTTCTTTCAATTGTGCTGATCATGAGTCTTGCCCAAACTGTCTAGGAAAATTCTGAGTAGATAGAACAAACGATAATGGACAAAGCCTTTTAGTTCAGTCTTCGTGTCACTAACAAATACTTTCAAATAAAGCCATAGATAGCATAAAGTCTCTTGGAAACATGATCGGTCTAAGAATTTTATCACCTTGATCTTATTCTTGATAGACGCACTAATATAGAAAGCTTTCTTCTCACTAGATCTTATCAAAGCGCAGATTGCGACACTGACCACTCACTGGTTTGTGCAAAAATGGAGTTTCTCCAGACTAGATTTTACCCCGCCAAATTGTCTGCTAACCCAAGGATACACGTCATTCCTATGCGTGAACCTAATATTGCTGTGAGTTTTGAACAAGTTTTCAAAATCGACCAACAAATTTAGCCTTTAAATACATTTTTTCCAAATATGGTCCAAAGAAAGTTCCAACGAGCGACTGTTTTAAAGCAAAGCTTCTAAGGTGACTACTGTTTGTGATTAGAGACGATCAGCATTCTTAAAGTTCAAGGGTATGCCAACAGATGAAAACTTACGGGTTCTAAGAGCAGCAAGAGAAAAGGTCTAGCAGACAGCTAGGCGGTGTGCAAATGACAATTGGATTAAAATTAGCCCCGGAATCAAAAAGCTGTGGCTACTGGTAATTTTCACGGTATGTTATGATGAAAAGTGCCATTGGTCCAAAAAACATCTCCCATTAAGCCACTCTCTCGTAACCAGATTATCGAAAAACTAAGTAGATGGAAAGATGGGTAAAGTATTTCTCTTCTCCCTATTCGAGAAGACAGTAGGCTTCAAAACATTGTAAGCAAATTGTTTGCTAAAGTCTTACAGGTGCAGTTTCAAGTTTTAGCTGATAGATTTTACTTCGATTCTCTATATAGCTTCCGCCAAAGAAGATCAGCTGTATACATGATCTTATCATTCAGACAACTCCAAGAAAAGTGTCGCAAGCTGCATATATCTGTTCACGCTATTTTTATTGATTTAACGAATGCATTTGTTCACGTTAGCAGGGTGGGTCTTTTCAACATTTTTGATCATGTAAGCTGCCTTCCAAACTGCTAGAACTCTTTATTTCCTACCATTCTGGCATGAAGGATTCAGTCCACTTAAAAGATTTCAGTTCAGAAGCTTTTCAAGTTTGCCGTGGCGTCAAACAATTGTGTGTTCTAGCGTCCACGTTTTCCGGTATTTTCTATGCACTGCTACTGGAGCACGCTTTTAGAACGAAAACATGAAGTATTTATCCACGCACGCGATGTGATGGCAAGCTTTTCAACCTCAACCGTTTGATAGCACAAACCAAGGATCGGGATGTAGTAATCCATTACCTGCCGTTTGCCAACGATGCAGCCATTATTGCTCAACACCGAGAGCAGATCCAGTCGATAATTGACTGCGTTACGTTTGCATGAAAATACTTCGGGAAGATAATCAGCATGAGTAAGACCAAAGACTTTGAACTGTATGACCTCTAATCATCACTGTTCAAAACTTTGAGCTCGAACGAGTAAATCATTTCACATTTCTTGGATCAACCGATGCGGATATCCTCTCGCTCAACACGGAAATTGATAACCGGATTAGCAGAGCAGCTGTCAGTTTGTCCTGATTTAACTCTCGTATCTTGAGCAATTGTGTGTTATCTGTGAAGACAAAAATGGTGGTTTACAGCGCGTGTGTACTAAATGCTTTGTTTTACGGCAGTGAGAACTCGACCATTCACGCAAGACACGAACGGAAGCTGAATGCTTTTCATTTATGAAGCATCCGCCTTATCTTGACCATATCGCGGATATAAAAATTAATGAATGCTGAAATTCTTCCTAAATCTTGTCTACATAGCATGTCAACCTTACTACGACAGCGCCACCTACAATGTCTGATTCGTGACAGAATGAAAAATTTCGTATTTTGAAAGATCTGCTCTATAGAAAGTTTAAATCATAAAATTGAATTTTGAACTTTCACTTTGGAGACACTGCCCAAGCTTGGAAAGAGCACATCAGCTGTTGACTGCTGAACGCAGATCACGCCGCCGGTGTGCAACTGACGCCGATCGGCCGAGAAATGACTATCGCTGCGAACGTTGCGGTAGAAATCGGTCCTCGTGAAACAGACTGTTTAGTCATTCTAAAAGTTGCGGAGTCTGAAAAAATAATGCGATTGTAATGTACATCCATGGTCAACATCGACTGAAGGATGCCAACAACAACCTGCCGAAACTTATACAATCCCGAAAATTGAAGATATCTCTGCCAACCTGGGACGTGGTAGATATTTCAGCAAGATCGAATTGGCCCATGCGTTTCAACAATTGGAACTGGGTGAAGGCTCAAAATCGGTGCGAAAATTTCGACACCGAAGAATTTATTTCAGTTTACGAGATTGCTTTTCGGGATTAATTCCACTTCATCCATTTGTCAACGGACCAAATAAATGTGCATCAGGTCACATAAGATGGCCTACCTGGACGACATCCGAGCTGACCGTAGATGAACATATTGCAGTAAGTGCGAGTGGAGAGAGGCTGAAAATCATTTCGCTGTGTCATTCCAGGTCAACGAGTCGCAGCTGCTGCACATCTGGCCAATTGTTACATTTCGGTGCGACAATAGCCACGTAACCCCCCGCGTTGCGCGTCGTTACATCGATGGTGTATTGATTAATCCCTGAGGCCAACCTGTCCAACGCTAATCGCGTTAACCCACGAATTCCACAACAGAAGAGAAGCTGATTGGTCAAATGCCTTGATTACGAACAAAATAAATAACAAAGCACAAGTTTATCTTACATAGGCAAACAAACAATCACAACGGTGATCCTCAACATGCCTGCCCACGGTTGTCACTTCGATCTGATTCGTTAGTCGATTTCGTTCCAACCGGTACACCTCAAGCCCTCGCCACACAGGGCTCGTTTGACGGACATTGGCGAATTGCATATCGTTCGATTGCGGCTGACGTTGTCCATCTTCTCGTACTTCCGAGGATGTTGTCGCTCGAAACGTTCGAATGCAATCAAGCCAAAACCCGATATATTACGAGTTCGCAATTGTTGTCGTCGAACTTTTCGGCTCTTGTGTTCTGTCGGAGGGTAGAGTTCTGCATATCATTTGAAAGCTCGAGATTAGCGCTCGTCGCTAATTTACTTCGCACTTTCACAATATGTAAACACTCGAGAACCTGTTGCCGAACTGCACGAAATCGGTCTGAGATTAAGAAGAGAAAAATGAAAGATCACGTAGTATACCTGGGTGTCCAAATTAATGCAAACAGAGTAACACCCATAGCGGAAAAATGTCGCTCGTTCACCGTTGTTCATGTTCCGACGGATGTGCTTAAGCTGCGGACTGTTCTAGGAATGGTCAATCACTATTCATGATTCAAAAAGCAAACATTCTGTCACCCCTAAATAGACTACTCCGCAAGAATGTACGATTTACTTGAGGTAAAAGTGAAAATTATATTCTCGACTAATCAAGCAACTGCACACCTCTTCTTGTGTATTGATGCATTTCCAATCAGCAGCTACAATTAAGATGTGCTGCGATACCTCACCTTATTTGTTATAGGAACAGTCCTAATGCAACCTGATGACTCTGTATTAATGAGACCGGTGGCTTTCGATTCCTCTATGCTTAACTCAGCAGAACGAAGCTATTCCCAGTTGGACAAAAGGGCCATTTTCGGTATCAAAATTTTCCATCATTATTTATTTGGATAGCCTTTCGAGACAGATACCTGACTACAAAACCTTGATGAGCTTGCTTGGAGAAAATATAGCCATCCTAAGCTCGGATGCCAAAATGAGCCCTACAATTGTCCGCCCATCAATAAACGTTACGCTATATTCCTTGCTCAAATAACTACACACGACTACCTCTACCAAAGTGTCCAGAATACTACGAAATTCCACAAGAAACCGTTCGCCTAGTTGATTGGTTATAGTCGCTGCCAAAGTCAACATGAGCTGAGCCTTGTGGACGTTTGGAACCTGCGGGGATGTTGTGTTGACATACCACAAGCTTTCAGAAATTTGTAGAATGAAAACACTGGCACGCAATTATGTTTGATGGCCTGATATTGATGATGACATTACAAACTGGTTTCGACATGTAATCTGTGTCATCAAACAATACCACCAGGTCTTCAGAATCTCATTATACCTTCTCTGTGGCCAAGACAAACATGGAAAAGGATTCGCATCGATTTGTTGGACCATTCGATGGGTCGATACTATTGGTTGTGTTAGATGCCCATTTCAAGTAGATCTGTAGTGAACCAAAAATAAGTCTGCACTACACAAAATACAGCAAAAAAGGTATGAACTGACTAAAAGACCAAAAGAGAAAGTTTTCAACGAAATATTTAATAAAGTCCAACGATAGTGAGACAAATCCACACAAGATAGTCCAGGAGATGGAATCCAAGGTGCAGAATGCGCTAAAATGTTGGAGGAGCCGTTAATCATAATTACTGCATAAAGTAACGCGCAAAAACTTCGTAACCATAGAAGTAGACAAAGTCCAAGTGTTCGAAATTATATTAACCGCCAAAAAAGTTTATTTTACAAGAATTCATCGAATAAAGCAAACATTGCAAAAAACGAATGTACAAAGAATGTACAACGAGGAAAGATGTAAACAGGTTAAGCACTACAGATCGACGCAATGGTGCTGATAAATGCAACCCCGTAAGTTACGATTAAATCCATTTACGCAATGATCTGCCTATATGGTCTACTCAACTCTACGGTTTGTGATAATGGACCAGCTTTCAAGAGCGTGGAATTTCAGGAATTCCTCAAGACCAACGGGGTTGAAATACGTTCCACCTTTGCTTATCACCCATCATCAAATGTTTCAGCCGAGCGGGCGGTCCAAACACTAAAACAAGAGTTGCGGGGGTTGAGCGGTGATCTTCAGACCAGAATAACGGAGTTTCTATTCGGTTACTGGGTAACACCTCAATCTACAACTGGATTGTCTCCACCAGAGCTGTTAATGGGTCGGAAATTAAGATGCAGATTGAATCTACTGCGGCCTGATCGAGACACCCGAAATTTGTTGAAAGAAAACAACATGATGATTCATCAAGAGAACTTCATTGTGGGGTATCCAGGTTTGTACGATCCGAACCAACGGCGACAGACCGGAGGAAGGGCACAGTATTAGAAAAAAACGGACACCACTTAACAACACTTGCGGAGGATGGAAAGTCGATACAGCGCCACCGAGATCATCTACTTTTTAGGTATGTGTCCTCTACAGATTCGACTGATCAAGAGTATAAAGGAAAAATGCGTGGCAGCATAAGTGTGCAAAGATATCTCACCACCTCCAATACGTCGTTCCAAAGGAATTGCAAAACTGGTTGAGCGTTATCAAGCGTGTTAAGTTTTTTCTACGCGGGGAAGAGTTATTATGTCCGCACTATAGATTAATCTCTAACAAATATTTATCTCGGACGCATATGAGTTTCCTTTGCTGCAAAACTTGTGACATTCATTCAACGAGTTAACCGGTTCTGTAACGGTTGTATTCCCACTTACTCACGGTTGGGTCTACAGTGCTACTAACTACGAGTCGGGCTGACCGAGAAGGCAGCTTTTACCCAATTAAATTTCCGTAACCTGAGGGCTTGGAAATAACCGGTGATGCGTGTGGACTTCATTTAACAGCGAGATTAAAGCAACCATTCACGTGAAAGAACAGAGAAGCGACGCAGACAGGTCATAATACGGAAAAGTGGCATATCTGGAAAGAATCAAATGCTGAGTTGTTCTTCCTAACATTTTATGGGAAAATCGACAACGAGCGAATGTTTTGCACCAGTTTCTCTGATGATTGGTGTCCTGATCAAGAAGGGGTCATCCTTTTTGAATCTCAATAAATAGCAAAAGATAAAAACTTCTAGTATCTTTAGGTAACAAGAAGTAATATCCTCAGAGAGTTAGGGGACGTTAATAAGAGTATTGAAAACATATTAGCTTCGATGTTCAAAAATTCAAAATCAGTTTATGTATGAAGACATGAGTATGAACAAAGTCCTTGCTCAAGTGATTGTGTCGCCTCTCATTATCATGTTGAAGCCGTAAGCTCGAAAAAAGCGCATCATTTCATGTATCTTCGTTCAACATTGCGGATAACCTCTTGCAGGACATGCAGATTGATAAGTAGCTGCAATCTTACCTTTTTGTATCCTAGGGAATCACGAGTTATCTGTGAAGATTCTCCTTGTGCAATAAATTCTACACTTTACGGCATTGAAACCTGGACCGTCCATGCAACACACGAACGGAAGTTGAACGCGCTACCATGCATTATGATTAATTTGACAGTATTTAATCCACGGTTATTCCTGCTTTGTTGCGTAATGCATCCCAATAGAACAGTGCTAGATTGCGTTTAATTCATGATATTTTTCTATGACAATTTGCATTACTTTGTCCATGATTACTTGATAAATTTCTTGCCGATTCTTTTGGCTCTTAGAACATTTTAACTGTTCGATTGATTGAGACACGTAATTTAATCAGCTAAACGCATATCAATTTAACTACTCTCTAATGGATTCGTTATCTGTCAGGTTCGCCTTATGAAATGCCTCTTGGGATTGAAAGATGAAAATGATGTCTCCGGGCTTAAGGTTTAACTTATTGCACACCATTCCAATTTTTAAATGAAATCGAAACTAGGTCTGGCTTTACTTAATATCGAATGAAGTTGGGTTGTTCTTGGGATTGAACGCTTGTATGAATATGTTAATCAATCAGGAGCAGTGTCGACAAAATGTATTTATTTCATCATCCGGTGTAGGTAGAGAAATCAGGATTCACATGCAAAGCAACAGTGAAAATAGGATAAGCAAACGTTCAAAGTTCAAGTCACTGTATAGTAAGATTGGTAAACAGGACTACATGTGCAAATAATCCACATGTGATTGCGTCTACCGAAAAGGCTTGAATGTACTATCCAAATTTGCGTGCTTCTCAATGGCACATAATCCACGAACGATTCGTACAGTTTGTGCTCATTACGTAGTAGTACGTAGTGCGATCATGATTCGCATGAGACCATGGAAATCGCTAGTGAAAATGGATGAACTTAAAGCGGTTGTGTTTATTTTTGGAGATCTAGATTGTGTAACTGATTGAATGATTGTGAATGACTATTTCTAAGTGAATAATTTATGATTTGTCGTACATTATTTACAAATAGTAAGCGTTTTAGTGAAATGAATGACACGTTTAATTCTTTGAAGTAAATTTATTTATTGCTTCATGCAGTTGATACTTTTTTATATTATTTGCATATCAGTGCATAATGCAACTTCAAACACAGATGCGATATTATTTTTAACTCAAGACTCACTGAACATAAACGTACTCTCTTACCTGATGATTGCAAATATCCAGAAACCGTGTGTGTTGTCTACGTGTGGGGGATGTGAACAATACTTCACTTTGGTCATCCATAAGCGTCTCGAGCAGTTATCACTTTGTCAATCAAGGCGTCCATAATTCAAACTTTGTTAAAAACTCTTAGCAGGCACCTTGAAGTCGAATGGTTCCCAGTGATATTTCAGTTAAACGTTAGAATAAAACTTTTTTCAACAACACTTACGGGTGTTAAGTGTTTTTTAATAATAAATATAGTATTACTTTGAGCATAATAAACGGTAGATTCACACAATCCCATAAGGAGTCAGTTGGGTCATGTTGAATACATCCTCCGGGTGAATTTTCCAACATAACCAACTTAAATTCTAAGTTCAAATTTATTGTTTTTCACACATCCGCCCTACTCGAACTCCGCAAAATGTTTCCAGCTGTTTACTGGTACAAAATTGTAACATTAGCTTTAGTACGTGAAGCTGTGGTAGAAGTAGTTAAAGTTTGAATCAATCTATAAATATGGAAGTGACCGATTTGGGGAGTGCTCAAACCCCCTGTACTTACTCGCCGGAACAGGTTTATGGCTGATTTCCATCAACAGGTGGAAACACCATTATTAACTTCAGTGAGACTTGAAACAGTGACGAAGTTGTAAACAAAGTAATACTTGAATGACGCCGTTAATCAAATTGGTACATTGAAGCCACATAGTGGATCAGTGAATATAAGAAGCGATGATCAATTTGAAATTGGTGGTAATAAATCAGACAGGAAATACTTGGAAGAGTGGTATGAAAGCGAAATCGAGGATGAATAAAAAATGGACAGGGAATGTGAAGGGATAAAATATTAACAAGTTGCGCATAAATATTTCTGACTTGATAAGCAATCATTCATACTAATTAAGTTTACATGTTGTGTGAATAAAAACACTTAGTTCCTCAGCTTTCACTACTCATGTTATTCTATCTAAAATGTCTAACAAATAAACATCATATTTACTGGCTCGTCTCGCCCATCTCCAACATCCGAACGACATTTATCATTGGCTTAGCGAATCAATATTTGATTGGCCGAATACTTTTTATAAATTTTTGGGTAAATCTATTGGCTACCGTTGATTTGGCATTTTTGACTGATTCACACATCACATGTAACCTATTTGAAGCAGTCATATTCATCGTGGAGCGATGTATCCCATTCGTGCGATGATTCTATTGTTTTGTTTGCACGACGCAAATTCCATGGATTTAAATATACCATTCGTACTTGATTCTAACCCTTGCATTCTGGATCCGTCTATTTGTTTTCAAGTTCCGTCAGCTCCACAAAATCTACGTTTGAATCAGTTGCGGCGAGTACAGCCATATAAACAAGATGGCATTAAAAGCGAGGTAGCCATCTTGGAGTTGGCATGGGACCCACCGGAGCGGAGTCATGGTGAACTCAAGGGATTCCAAGTTTCCCACTGGGAACTGAGCCCAGACAGAGGAGCCCTCATTGAGTACAACTCGGAGCTACGAGGTTCAAAAGTCTACAGGCGTAATGTGACACAAACGTTTTACAAATCAACTATCAGTGAAGGGATAAGTAAGTATAATCTTCACTGTAAAATTCCCATTTTAAAAGAGTTTAATAAAATCGATAAACATTGAAATTTCTTAAAACGGTAGTCTTCAAAACATCTTACCTCATATTTTTCGGCATGTGAGTAGCATTTATTCAACTATACATCAATCTCATAGGACGTACTCAAATTTGAATTATTTATTTTGAGCATGGGCAGATTGCATTGAAGAAACGCATAGTGTATAACTAAAAGTTATCTTTAAATACCGCAATCGGTCTGAATTTTATTTGCGCTAAACCATAACGGCGAATTCATTGTTACAACTCAAAAAAGCTAGCGTACTATTTTGCATCACAAGGCAATTCCTTTAAATTTTCTGTCTTCGAAAATCGTCTATTTCGAAGTTGACTGACGATATGGAAATGAAAGTCACAATTAGCATCATTTATGCTTGTCCACGGTAAACCACACGTTTCGATAAATGAGCTTCTCAAAATTCAATTGTATTATATACTAAAAAATGGTCGAACCAGGAAAAATCATTATACTCAAAATGAAGTTAATTGTAGAAATTTCACATGCAAAAAACAAAAAATGCAAAGAAAAATTCCAGGACTATGTGTGGCGATGCATAATGTTTATTGTTGTTTTCAAAGTATTTAAGTATTTTGGAGACAGATGGGGAATCCATAGTGATGTAAAGAAACTTTGCATTAAATCGGTTAGAGCAGATTTTTGGTAACTTTTCGCTTCTGGCAGAGAAGGTTTGTCTGACCGAAGATTTTTGTAAGAATTTGGTCGTCGATTTGCAGATCATGTCTACCCCACGTCGTTACTAAAGCGCCAATCACGTCAAACGTATGTAATCGAAAACGGAATATGTTTGACGACTATCTATTTATCTCTAGTATGTCAACAGCACCTATAAATGAATAAGTAATATCTTGAATAACTCATGTACTAGCGTAACATTTAACACAGATAGAACGTGCCCTCATTATTAATGCATCCAAAGAAACCTTTATGCTGTGCGACGAACTCTATCTAAAAAGTCAAATGCAAAGTTTGCCTGCATGTATTGCGTTACGCAAACGTTTAGAGAAATTTGCACTTCGATCAACGAACATAGAAAACATATAGGAAAGCAACAACTAAATCCAGTGAATATCATTCACCTATCAGGGATTCTGCTGGGAAAATGTCACAGCGCTAATCTTGAAAACATGAAAGAGGTAAGGCGAAATGTGACGACTTACAGGGAAAGACAAGTCCATTGTTTCAGATACTGTTCATAATTTCCCTACCCGATGACTGTAGAGAGCACGAAACCGGCCGTGGAGTGTGTGATGTCAATGCATGCAATTGAAAAAAAGAAAGACCTCACGATAAAGCGGTTGAAGTCAAAAGGTTGGTGAAAATCCGGTAAACAAGGTAGATGGGACGTATATCTTCACAATCTGGCATCCGGTTCTGCATCGGCTTGTGATTAACATGCAAGACAACCGAATGTGTACATGCATTGTGTAAGCAGTCTTATCAGTCAGAGGAAGTTGTTCACGCCAATTTAGGGATTAACACAGCATGTAAGGGTCTGGATCAATTTGCCGTGTCTTTTCTATCTTGTGTAAGCTAAGATTTGTCAGGTAAATGTAATTTAAACCTAAAACATGTTCGTAATTACTAGCTTGATTTGATAGATTTTTGGTCAGCGCCAAAACAATACAAAAATATGCTCTAACCGAATCATTGCAAACTTTATTTTCATGATTACGGATTCCTGATCGTTCTCAAATATTCTCAGATTTATAATCCCGTTCTGTGAAAAACGTAGCATTTATTCATTCAAAAAATATTTCACTTTGTTAAGGGCAAAGCAACTTCCTCTATAATCAACTTTCCTAACTAAAGTTTAATACCATTTGCGTAACCAAAATATTTATTTTCCAAAGTTCACATTCATAAACAAGACGTTGGCCATGTGTCGCCAGCGCGCATCTAGGGCCAACTGGCGGATCGATCACATCCAAAATGATAATCAACGTGACCGGTGTAAAATTAAAAGTTGCGAAACAAGGAAACTGAGAAACATTTTCCGCACGTTGAACCACAATTGTTATAAACATGATGATATCAAATAATTTAAGCTCAAGCTACTGATCGGTATATTGATAATAATACAAACTTTAGAGTTTACATCCATACAAAGTCGAGGGAAAATCTTCTTTTTACATGTCAGATACAACATATTTATACACATTGCAATCTTCTGAACACTAATTGATTGTGAGATACTCAATGTTTTATTCAGTTTTTATTTAAAACTTATTGAGATACTTATTGAGTGGAGTAATGACGCTGGTTTTACTATCAACGCTATGCAGTTTGAGTATGAATGATTATTTGTTACATGTAGGTCCTTATAAATGGATCTCTCGATTCAAACTTTTTAGGAAAATTTTCAATTTCAAGGTCAACTTCGAGGGTATATTTTCTTAGACTGCACTCGCGTGTCGTTTGGAATTTTCGTCATAGATTGTCATCTTGAAGATTAAAGGTATGCCAAAAGATGAAAACTTGCTAATTCTAGAATAAGTGATAAATAAGTGCCAACAGACTTAAAGACGATGCGCAAATGACCTTTAGACTGAAATTAGCCTCAGTATCCAAAAAGCTACGGATACTGGGAATTTTCACGGTATGTATGATGAGATCAAGAGAGCCATTGGCCCAAACAAACTTAAAACGTCTCCCATTAAGTCTGCGTCTGGTAACCGGATTGTTGACAAAACTCAGCAGATAGAAAGATGGGTAGAGCACATCTACTCTTTCTATTGTAGGGGCAGTACGGTTTTACCGCATGTACTTGAAAATGTTGAGAGGTTACCAACCATTAAACATCTAGATACTCCCCCTACTCTTGATGAGCTCACACACACATACATGTTGAGCTCAATAGGACAATCAACCGCTTAGCGAATGGAAAAGCCTCTGGTAACGACGGAATTCCACCTCGGCTCATTAAATGCTGTAGCACAGCATTTGATTCTTCATTGCTGGCTGGAAGAGTGTGTCCCACATGAAATGCGAGACACGAAGATCATCACGCTATTCAAGAATATGGGTGATAGAAGCGACTGTAACAATTACAGAGGAATCTCCCTACAAAATGTTGTAGGCAAATTGTTTGCTAAATTTTTACAGATCTGTCTACAATTCTTAGCTGATAGAGTTTACTCCGAATCTCAAACTGACACCCATCGACCGAGTTCTGCCTATCGTTGCAAGCGCTGCTGGAGAGATTATTCCTCCTGAATCGGACTGTTTATTCATTCGAAAAGCTGTGGAACAATTAAAAAACTCATGCGATTATGATGTACATCCATGGCCGACATCGATCGAAGAAGGTTAACAACAACATCACAGGTTTAACCACTGTTTGTTTTCATGATAAATTCTTATTTTATATATCTGGATGCTCGGTTGCAATGACCATGTATGCATGGATGTGTATGGTGTTAAATCCCAAATTGGAAAGTTAACTAGCCTGTCTCGTTCATTCGGCCATATCAATCCTGGTGGTTTAAAAATTATAAAAGATTATGCACAACTGATCAAATCTAATGAACATGCTTATAAAAATATTTTTTGCGTATATTATTCATTTGAAAAAATGTAACAAAGCAGATCAAGCGTGTGATCTACACCGAAACCAAGCTCGTTCGCTCCAAATCCAGTGTCAATAGATTAATATCTTTCTTGACATCCCAGTCGGGCCTTTAATTTCTTCCCCATAAAAAATATTGACGTTTCAATTAGACTTTCTCTTCTCAATCTATATGAGCACGTAACTTTGCAGCGAAATTCAAATGCACGCCTGGCTCAAATTGGCGTAAATTGCCAATTTGATGTGTGTGTGATCTATAAACTGAATCGCAAGTTTATTTTGTTTTGAAAAATCAATCATTTCCGAATACCGGTTTGACATACGTAAAATGTGTGCAACAATTTTTCTGAATTCAAATCTTTAATAAACTGAGGTGACATATTTCACTAACACGATTTTATTTCAAGTTTTTGCATTTTATTTAACGCAATATACTTGGATAGCAACTGTAAGACTGATTGTGTTGTACAAATAAGTTTTAAATGAATTTTCACCTTTGTTTGATATTCAAGACAGAAAATAACTTGTTAGCATCAGATTCTGAAAGAGAGAGAGAGAAATCAATGTTTTTGTTTAGCGCCATTCAAGAAAATTTGACAGACATGTTTATCTGATTTATGTGGCCCGGGACGAAACAGGTGATTTATCAACCTCGAATATTTATATGCGACATTTGATTTTTGATTTTTGAAATGTTAGCCAGATTCGAAGAATGGTTAAATTGGGAAATCTTATTAATGGGTTGGAATACTGTGCATTAGGAGACACACTGGGAGACGAACCAAATTGACCCATTACTGATTGCAAAAATCATGAGCTCATGTGACTAATGTTGCTAAAAAACGCATTTTTAAATTTCAAAATGTATTATTTTGAGCTGATTGATAGAATTATGAACTTATCGATTCTCATTTGCATGCATTTCTATCAAACACACATCAGGTAGAGACAGTTCGATCAGGATCCGCATGGCTTGAACTATGGAAAAGTGTACATAACGTTAGAATTTTTCAGCCACTGTACAATTACATGTACTCAAGCCCATGGGTTAAACCTTATAACCTTTTAAATACTCGCTACTAACTGAATTGTTTCGGAAGCTGGATTAATAAAAGCTCTAAATCGAATCTTAGTTACGGCAGATGTGTTTTGTTAAAAATCTAAAGCCGATGGTGTCTTGTGAGTGGCAGGTTCGTATGCACCGACGAGATATCGGATTGCTGATTTTCGCTAAATTCGTTCAAGTGAAGCAGTTTATTCCAAAGGTCGCTGTAAGCAATCTTGAGGCACTTATTATATCTCCGTTAAGTAAAATTCCAACACGAGCCTGTCCTTTACTCATTCATTATTTAGGTAAAATGTGCGAATGTGAAGAGAGAATCAATAGGCAGTAAAATTTTGAACTTGCAGAGCGGCTGGAAGGATGCGTCTCTCGAATGTCAAATTTTAACAAACAATGTGCAAAATGTTATTTCACTCAATAATCGTTTTCATCTATGGGCACCGAATTCACACCAACATCAATGAAATGATTGGAGTTCCGTGTGCCAGAAGTTGCTTTCAAGGGCAACTAATTCAGGCCACAATTAGGATTTCAAGGCGAAATGACTGCAGATATCAAAATTGATTAACATTAGTTCACCTTTTCCGTTATATAAATAATTAAATAAAGTTCGCGGTGCCTACCAAGGAAGATCTGACGCAGAATCAGTTGCTCATGTTTGGTTGTTGGAACATGAGTCGCCACTAGACGAAGTTTTTCTAAGGTGTAAAGTAGTTGCGACACACTGACTTCACGTAACCCCCCCATAAGTCTTTTAATCAGTGTCATTCAACTGTTCTCAAGTTGTCGGTAAAACAATATCATTGTGTTGGTTCAACAAATCGAATACTGAGCGGAAATTCACCACAAGTATAGCCTTGCAATTAAATCATATTCACTACCGTAAATACCCGCGTATAGGACGCACTTTTTTTCTTCATAAGTTGCCCTAAAAACCCAGGTGCGTCTTATCTATGGATACTTTTATTATAAAAATTATGCATTTATCATAATATCGAAAATTTAGTTCTTCGTCTTATTGATAGGTTATTTCTTCCAAAAAATCTCCTACACCAGTTCATCGACGCCTTAAAATCTGCAATGCTTTGCTCTTTCGCCAATCGTAGTGCCTGTAAACGAACGGTAGTGGTGCTGACCCCCAGACAGTCTCGACGAGTATCTTGAATCTATTTAATGAGCGCCTTTTCCAGGTTAGGGAGGTGAGCCTTCGAGCCTCTGTTCGCCCTCTTCACCTTTCGCATTTCTTTAATGGTACTTTCAGCTTTTCTCCATTTTCTGATCACGCATTCAGTCGGACCAAATTGCCGCTCAACTGCCCGGTTCCCGTGTTCTTTCGCGTACTTGATCACTTCCATTTTAAAGTTTGAAGTATAGCTCTGTCGTTTTGTCTTTGTCTTGTTGAATGGTAACAATGTACTGCATCTTTAAAAACACCGGTAATAGGTAGAATATTTATACTGCCGATGTGTAATATGTGTAGTATTTGACTCACGTTGGAGCAGAAATTTTCCTTAAAAAATGTCATCCAATCATTCGACATGACGCCCAAGAATGAGAAGTTCACTTTCCACGATAGTCTACATAGGCTAGACAGACATCTGCTGACTGACAGGATGAATGAGCCAGCAATCAGCACACACGACGATCAATGCGATTGTATGGAGTTCACCGTGATTGACTTAACTTCACCGTTTCTATAAAAATTAATGGAAATTAAGGACTAAAATTAGGATGCGTCCTATACATAGGTACACAGTTTTTCCATCGTTTTCAGGGTCAAATATACACTGCGTACTATCCATGGTATCGTCCTATACGCGAGTGTTTACGGTAATTACTTTTGCTCAACCGCTTCGCTGCAATTCGCGAATTGTTTGAGACTATTCAGTGCTTAAAAGTTATTCGTAATAAGCAAAATAAGGAATCCGTATGTATGATGACCATGAAAATTAATTAATATGTAATATGATGCTGGATTCCACTGATGTAGCTGGAATGAAATTGAATGTTAAGCGGCAATTTGAATCTATTCGAATTCGCGCAGAGGTGTCATGCGGCACTTTTCAATATTCTCTCTAAAATAATGTTCACTGAAATAGTAATATTCATTATACAGATAATATTCAAGAGGCTGTCGTTGCGTTCATACAATAGATCAGAAGTTCAAATCAAGTTGATCTGATAAGGTTTACAAGTTTACGAAATTGTAAAATGCATTGGCTTGTGTAGATGAAAAACCGAAATCTTGTTTTTCTTCGTAATTACGAACGATTTTTTTCTCAATTGCAAAGTTACTTTGTAACTTCATTTGAACGAGATCAGTTTTAAAGCTTCTGACAATTTTCTTAGCTTAACACAATGACATGTTCGAACAATTCAAAATAAGTAAAAAAGCATTAAAATCCACATTGGAGTTTCCGATTCAATCATGTCTCCAAAATTGCAAACGTTCGAAATTTTTTGAAGAAAAAAATCAATATAATCGCATCGAGAACAGCAAGCAGTTTCAAAAAAGATTTGTTAAACTGAATCATAAAGCATTTCCAACGAATTTAACTCACATGTTTTTGTGCTGATCAGATAGGGGTAGTACGTTTAGGATCTGCATTCCTCGAAACAGTGGCGAACTGGTGAACAAGTTGAGCTTGCAAGCTACTTTTGGATAAGGCTGGTACAATCAAACTGTTTAATCACATTGGCATACCAAACAGTGGCTTGCAAGCGCAACTTGTGTACCAGTTTGCCACTGTTTCAAGGCATTCAAACCCGTGCCATTACCTGATGAGTGCAAACAGCCCAAAACCGGTCGTGAAATGTGTGATGGAAATACTTGCAAATAAGATATTTTGTTCATGGTCATGGGTTTACACCCTGTCTACATGATTGTGGGCTCCTGTGATTGAGCAGGTTTCAAACACATGCGGATACTGACCCTACTGTCCCTACCTTATGAGTGCAAAAAGCACGAAAACGGTCTTTTGGTGTGCGACGGAAATGCATGCAAATGAGCTTTTTCAAGCCAATGAATTTAAGCCCATTCAAGTGCGTGGGCATATGGGATTGAACCGGTAGGTCGTACCAGCTTTATTCAGTAGTGACCTACAAGCCCAACTTATTTAACTGAATCATCTTCGATAGAAACTGCTTGTGTAGATGTATAAAACATCGAATCTTTCTCCCCAGCAGACAACAAATTTGCATCAATCTAGCGAAACTTTGCTTAGTATTTCGACTTGTTTATCAAAGATTGTTTACCCTGACCGGTAAAATAACAAACCAAATCCGATCCCAGAGATAATTATCCAAAGGTGCATAATTTTCGTTTTTTATCTCAATAGGTTAAACACCACTGGATTAATCGATTCAAACAAGGTTTTGTTTACCCTGACCATTGATTTTCATGGGAATCAATTCAATTCAAATCAATTTAATGGTCTAAAAAGCATATCGCTTCACAAAACCACAGAATAATTTGTAATTTGTGAATTAAGAATAACATATGTAGTAAAAATGGGATTTGTTTGCTTACTGAGCAGTTTACGAATCAGGTAAAAATCTATTGGGAAAAAACTGTTTTCAACCGGTTGGATGGCACATGTAAATCCGTGAAGTCAAGATGTATCGTTTACTTCGATGTATGGGTTCAAAGTTCAAACCTTTTATGGTGTAGAATATATAGGTTCAATGTTTGGATTGGTCGACATGAATTTGCCCAAGTTCGATTTGAATAGATATAAGTTGGGTGAATGTGCAACATTACGAGGTAGGGAATTCCAGGAAAAACATACAAGTACAGAATAAAAATACCTTCGACACTTCAGTCTCGAGTCGGAGATAAGTACTGTGTAGTCATGACTCTGGCTGGTTCGAGGTGGTAGTCGTAGTACTAACATTTCAAATCCCGGCGTCGAACAAAGATAAAGTCAAATCACTGATTTTGGAAAACGTTTTGGTTGTCTGAGGTCTCTTCAAGCGAGAAAATGATTCATATTCAAATGATTGCCGTGGAATCATCAGAACTCCACAAATCTCTTTTCATGTATTTACTCACGATTGAACCGATTAAACTCTTCTGTTATAAACTCTTTTATCAAACGAGTGTTTTTGTTTCAAAATTAAATGATACATGAAAATCACTCAAACAGGAATGAATATGATTTTTCAACGTAAATGTTTGATATTGTAATAGAAATCTTGTTAGTATATTAAATCTTTGCCAGTAAACATCCTCTTACGTTCTCAATCGAATTAGTTTTTTCAATCGTTTCAGCGGGATAGTGTAGAATGTTAAAAGGTTTAGTTTGTTTCTGTAGTGGCTTCGTGAACATGTTTTACGCGGACAGTTTGATAGTTGGAACAAAATGTATGGTAGTATATTTTATATACAATTACATTTCACCACAACCTCGAAATATTTCGTAAAATATTAGTGTGAAATTACCGTTTGATAACAAAATCATTAGCCACATTGGGTTGCTCCATGAATGTTTCATTATAAGCCAGGTAACTTCGCTCTAAAGACGATTTGAGTGCAATCGGTTGGAGCAGGTTTTAGCTAACGTTTCACTTCTGGCACAGAAGCTTAGTCACACCAAGGGTGATAGTCAGGACAGGGAACATGATTAAGTAGTAGTCAACCCCCCACCACTTATTTGACCTTATCACTAAACAGCCTATAGTACGCCTACGCTGTGTAAAGTCTCATGAGAATGACCAGGATCAGTGGTCGATTTGCCTAATACGTTGTGTATCCACATCAATCGAATACAAGTGAACACGATCCAGGTCTGTTGATACTGTGTTACACATGCGTAAAAGTGCGAAACTACTGGGGTTAAGATTAAACCACTATTAACTAGTAAGAAAAATATAATTATGTATATGATGACTATGAACTATTTGCCTTCGCATTAGTGCTGAGTGCAAGATTGTGGGGCTATCTGCCCCATCCATCTTATTGACTGCCAGTCAATCTGCCTTGGCAATTTCTACCGCCCCCGCAGGTACGCGTTCGCCATGCGGTATAATACTGCATCTTAACACTTCACACGTTGTCAAGATCGACGTTGTGGCCAGTATCTAAAACGTTCTCCGGCAAGGCTGAATCACGTATAAGGGATTGATATTCCCACGCTTCGCTGGTTTGCTCGCTAAAACTTGTTGGTTTTTACGTTTTTACATAACCTGGAAAATAAGCTTTGTTTAAAATGAAATTGTTAATACAAAATACTTGAAATCCATACTCAGTTAAAATAGTTAAATTTTTCAAACAATTTGCATTCTCTGGAGAACGTTAACCGTTATAGCTGGCAAACTGCATGAGTGCCAAGACAAATTATCCGAGTATTTCTTCATGAAGACGTTGGTTCAGCTAAACCTACAGTGTTCGGTGTGGTTCGGTAGAGGTATATAATCAGAAATATTGTTCTGTTTCGCTCACTGGAAACAAGAGATTTATTGACATCCTCCAGGTTGGTAGATAGTGTGACAGATTCCAGGAGAATCAGTGAAACTATGCTATGTGACTGGTAGAAAGAGGAGAGAGTCTTCGAAAATCTATAAATAGCTAGAGAACTTTATCCGTTTTAAGATTCACTGGTCCATTGACTATGTTTTTATTAAGAATACCGTGAAATTTTTTCTATTTGAATTCCAGTGTTGATTTCGTCTCGAAAATCATTTTCTTTTCGACTAACATCATGCTGGCCCATCGGCTGTATATTCGTTGCTGAGAATAATGCTGACAAACATACTGTTCTGTGAAAATTTATACCTGAATGCCACTGCATAGGCTTCGTACAACAAACCATGGTGTTCAAACACAGAATCAAATAGTGATTCCTGATGTGTAAGTGCGTGGGATGTGAGCAACACTTTACTTCGGTCATCTATAAGCGCCTCAAGTGCTTAACGAGGAATCACTCTGTGATTTTGTGATTGAACACCGCGGTTCGTTGTACGAACCCTATGTAACAGTGGCAATCAGGTTAAACTTTGTTTACCACTAATCCACTGTTTCAAGGCTCACTGAACCTAATCTTACTGTCTCCATGTGATGACGGCAAACAGCCAGAAACCGGTAGTGGAGTGTAAGCGCCGGGAATGTGAGCAGCACATTACTTTGGTCATACTGTTCTGAGTTTGTAAGTAATACTTTTTAGCGCAAAGGTTCTCTTTTATTCCCAATAAAACGCAGTTTATTTTTTGGTAGCACGTGATAGTTGAAATGTCGCAACATGACCACACATTTCCAAAAATGCCTTTTTTATAAAAAGGCTTTTGAACAATCATATCATGTACCCCTTAGGGCAAACCGTTAGATCCAATTTAACAAATGGTCACTTTCCAATTTCACACCGAAAGCAGGTTCAAGCTGTTTGCACCCATCAACCAGACAGCCAAGTTTTGGTATTCTTTCCAACAGTTCCCAAACAAACATAGCATTTTGCACTTATTACACAACACACATCAACGACAAATATATCTTCACTTGGAAATGTCGCCATCTGGTAACATTACCTCTTGCACAGCTGCTTCGAATGAGTCATCGGTGGAAAAATCATGAGAAATTTATCGTTCGTTCGAATCTGTTCACGTTCCGTTCAAAATTGGTGCGAGCTAATTTGTATGCAAATCGGGATTTCACTCGCTAAAACCCCGAATAATCCAAAGTGACAAATTTATGCGTGTGGTTTAAATGACAATATTCAATCATATGGGAAGATTTGACAGATTTCGCTGATTACCAAATTGCAGATTGAATGTAAAATCTCTCATAATAAATCTCGAATAACGCAACTATAACTAGAGATTTACATTGTATTTTCTTTTCAATGAATCAAAAATGATGATACCATAGCTTATTCAATCAAAAATTGCAGCCAATCTGAACATGAATCGGAATATAAGTTTTTAAGTTGGTGTGGCTTTACACCACTGCTTTATCTCCGTGTAGTTGAGTCAACATGCGCTGTCGAAGAATATTTGAATAATTAGTAATGGACAATGTGTTGCTCACATCCCCATCCCATTAGTGAAGGACTTTTACGTATGTGGGCAGCTGCGTCAACTGACCTTGACCGTGTTCACTCTTATCAAATTGTTTTGGATAAACACTGTGGACCACTGATCCTGGTCATTCCCACGAGACGTGACACACGGTAAGCGTACTATAGGCTGTTTAGCGGTTAGGTCAAATAAGTGGTGGTGGGTTGACTACTACTTAACCCTTTAAGCCCTGAATTAATTTTTCAATGAAAATAAAAATTTTAAAGTTTATAATCGAGCTTATGGTGTAGTAAATAGTTATGATACGAATTATAAGCATTATTAGATTAATATATAATATATTTAGATATATTATATATAATATATATATATATATATATATATATATATCTATATATATAGATATATATTATATATATCTAGGAAAGTTATAAACGTGTGACGAATTCGTCACATTCGGGTCTCCAGTGGCATTACTCTCGCTATAAGCCTTTTTATTTTATGTGACGAATTCGTCACATACGGGCGTAAAGGGTTAATCATGTTCCCTGTCCTGACTATCACCCTTGGTGTGACGAAGCTTCTGTGTCAGAAGTGACACGTTATCCAAAAAACTACTCTAACCGATTGCACTCAAATTCCTTTGCAATATTTGAATAATTTCACCGAAATGTTGAAGCGGCGCACACTTTAACACATTCGCGTCAATATGCTAAAATTATACAAGATGTAATACTGCATATAATTAGTTGGTTTCCAGTTAGACACCAAATCCGGTAACACTGCTGAACTCAAAGATTATTCCACATAAGTTATTCAACCTACAACAATTGAATGTATCCCCCAGTTGGCAATAATTTTTGTTTCATCTTGCAGAATTCGGTCGATCGTACCAGTTTGAAGTAGCCGCTTTTAACGGAGTTGACCTTGGATTACCGGCTCAGTTGAACATCACATTGCCAGAAGATGGTGAGTTCTTCGCTATCCTACACTTCACTTATTTGTAGTAAAAATGAATATGTAGCTCTGCTTTCATTAAACAGTTTTCGAAATAAAGATTTGCATTATGTCTTAATTTACAATACAATTGTCAATTGTAATTTTAGCTCGTCGCTATGAAATATGGTTCATTTTATAAATAAATACGACGGTATTTTAGCCTGATTAAAATTTCATGCAAAACACGTCCGGAATAAATCTACACCCGTACGCATGTCTGTGTTCTTTTCTAAAAAGATGGTTAAGCTCGCACGAGCCTGTAATGAAAAAGCGTTTAACATCTTCAAAGCTATAATTAAATTTCCCTACTAACGAATCGTGACGCCTAGACATTCGTCTCGAGTAACAAGGAAAAGGATGAGAATTTATTGATCGGAAAACTTGCAACTAAAGCAAACAATTGCTTTTTTCGCAGTTATTGTTTAGCCACGCAACGAGGAGACATTCAAAATAGTTCCGCGGCATCTGGAAATCGATTTGCGGAGTGCCGCATGTGCAGTTCGCAGGTCAATCGATAATGATTAATTTCAAATGCAGAAGTGTTTTTGTGTCTGGATCGTATGATGAGTCATGAGGGTCAGAAGAATTCTCGCTACATGGTGGGGCAACGTTTACGTCATGCTGTTACGACAGTCTAAATGTGCAGAGATACGCTCCGCTGATTGCTTTGTGGTTTAAACCTGGCTGTAGTGTTACCTGAATCGATTTTTGGTCAAGTTGTGGATAAAAATCAATACCAGGGCTGAGGTATAAATGAATGTTTGCATCGAAATAACAATCCAAATCTTCCATAAATTATTTCCATATCATACCGGAAAAGCTCGCCAGTTGGAAAATAAAGTTACATAAAGAATAAAAATTCCGTAACACAACCTACGACCGGTTTCGTGCTGTTTGTACTCATCACGCGTGCTTTATTACCATTTGCCCACACTCATTTAGGTGGGTAATAAGCTTGTATGAAAAATCCCCATAAGCATGCAAACGCTCTTAATCTATCGCGTGAAATCAAATGAACAGAATTAGTGGAACGAAAATATCACACAATCATATTGAATTCTGCATCGGTTTTCCTTTGGTGTGTGTTTACATGTTCCACCGGGTCAGAATTTATCGTATGATGCTTTATTTGAGTAGAACATTCGTGTATCGTAGAAAAGGGATCGGACACGCTGTTCCGTTAGTAACAAATTTCAACTAAAAGTGAGTAAAATGTCCTTGTCATGACTCCTCACAGCAAAGGTGAACGATTAAGTATCGGTCCAGTAGTTATGGCAAACAGTGGCGAGTGACAGGAAAATTGTCCAGCATAGTTGAATTGCCAAAATTATGGTCCACATATAATGATTGACTGTGCGGCTACTCGCTTGAAATATGTGTGTTGCAAAACAGAACCCGATGGAATATATATGCACAGTTGATTAGAATATACCGACATTTTTGTGATTTTGAATACGTTTATTCAATCTACCAAATAGTTTAGATTTAGTGTGCTGCTCGAGTCCGTGAAACTTACACACCACAACAGATTACGGATATCGAATTTACAATTTCCTTTCCATACTTTTCCATACTTTAACATGTCGATTTCTTCGTCTTTTAGCTCCAGAAGCATATCCGATCCAAGTACGTCTGAACGGTCTGTCTGCGACTTCAATTGAAGTCACATGGACTCCGCCAAAGCCGACACAGTTACACGAGGAAATAATAAACTATCAGGTTGGTTGACAGCATTAGATACTTGAGTAATTCGAGGATAAATCCTCCTTTGCAAATTGGAATTTAACTTTCATGTGAGGACAAAGCTAAATCGCGATAAATCTCTCCTCACCAGGTCACGCAGATTTATCTTCAAATCATCACATAAGGTTTTGTATACGAATATTGATCTCTCATCGACGAGATATTGGCCGTTGTTCAATAAAGTCAATGAATTTTCTAGCTCAGTAATTTGTTACGATCGATAGAATCATTTGAAATCTTGAATAATATCCACATTTGCCTTTACCTAAAAATGAACTTTCAATTAATTTGTTTGCTGCCGTTTTTAATTTGAAGTTGAACAATGAACTAACGAATATTTCATCGACCGATATTATTGTCGCACCAGTAAGGTGGGAATTGTCCCGTAAAAATGACAGAGGGGTGATTTATGATGTCCGTTGCAGGATAAACAAACCCTAGAAGATTTGTTCGATAGCTACAACATTCGCGGTTATTCATGCGTATCTGAGAGAACATTTTAGGTTTTTTCAGAAAGCCACTTTAATGAATAGCCATTTACTCCCATTGTTGCAAGTTTCGGGAGCATACGAAAGCGAAAGTTTGTAAAGATTCGGTTAGAGATAACTTAGAAGTGATGATGGGGGTTAAACAATAAAGGTAAGACCTCATACTAAGGCGGCTAAAATAACAAAAATTGGTAGGAATGCGATTGTCACAATGGATAGCTGGCTCCCGGTTGTGCATCGTAGAAATATTAAATTGCATGCACTCAAGGGCGTGCACTGGATAAGCAAGCACGCTGATCGGTCAGCGAACTTTGAAATACCCTCACTCAACCAAACAATGCTGGGCTGTGTATCAATTGATCACAATTTCGACTGCCTTTCCTAAAATCCTCAGCACATACCATGGCACGGACTCTATCTAACTAGCTAATGATTGGTCAGGTGAATGCAATTTAACCCTTTGTCTACGGTAATTGGATATGCGTATTTTATGATATTTTTTATGTTATTCTGCTTAATTATGGCATAAATAAAACACATGATTAATTTTTATGGATCAGATGACAGATGCCGCCTGACAAGTGCAATCCGATGGTGACTGAAGGTACCAACGGGAGCTACTGAGTAATCGACTGATTGTTTGAGGTGGTAACTAGGGTTACCGTCAGTAGACAAATGGTTAAATCGGATCTCTGTTCGTACTGACACTTGGTCTGGCGAATCTTCTTTATTAGAGGCGAAACGCTGCCAACTGACTGCTCTAACCGTGTCAGTAAAAAAATGTTTTTGATGAATAGGGCTTCCCGATCGTCACGAAAATTTCCAAATATCTTGCTATATTGCAATTTTTTACATCGCTCAGCATTTTCGATCGTTTTAAAATAATAGCTTATTATCTGTTTCGTAAGAACCTATGATGATACCAGACTACATATACATATCAAGGAGTTTAATATGTGCTAATCAACTTTCTTTCTATACGAAATAGACGCCGGTGTTGCGTCTAAAATAAAATGCGTGGACGGATAACTGCAATGTCAGATCAACTAAAATAAACAACACCGTGTTTAAACGGCTATTTCTGATTACGAAAATTTACTTCGAAATGACCAAATTAGTCGTTTCACGGAAACTTGAACATATATGTTAGTCAGGGGATTTTGCGCTCGTATAGTGTAATGTGATCGATTTACAGATGCATTAATTTGTTCGAGCAAACGCAAGTTGACTGTACAACCAAAAAGATGATATACAGCTTTGCTAAAACCTGAACCGTCTGCGCAAGATGCGAACGGAAGCTCAATGGTTTATATTTAAGGAACATCCACCGTATCTTGAACATATCTTGGATGAACAAAGTAACGAATGCTTGAGTGCTTTCTGAAGCTAGTCTACGTTGGATAGGTCGTGTACAAAATGGGAAATGATCGTATTCCAAAATATTTATTCAATGTTGTTAACGTATCATGTCAAACGCGCTAATTATCAAGTAATTAAGTAGGTTAATACAAGTACTTTCGGGATATGCTGGAATAAATTCATTTCTACGCAGTCTATCCACACTGGAAAAACTTTGGAGACCATTCAGCACCATGTCTGAGCTTTCAGAAAACGTCTCTAACCCAGAATAACCAGGTTATTCGAATGTAAGCCGTGTATCCAAGATACGTCTTCAGTTGCGCGCCTGGTATCCGGATTAGTGTAACGAGATAGCTGTACCAGTATATACACGTAGTTGAACAACTGCAGACTTTTACATCATTCAAGATTACAAATTGCTAGTCTTGATAATGAAACATCAATCGCCATTTTCAATATTTTTTCACTTTGGGATTTGATCTGTAGCTGGTTTTATTCGTAAAATTTCATCGGCCCTTCATGAGTGCGGAAACGTGTTTGAGTCACATCTAAATTTCATTAGTACCATTTAGCAGGAGATAATCAAGCCAATTATTAAATTGATATAATTTGAATTTTCCGCGTGAAATAATTTCGACAAGCAACACTCGAATTTGGTTTTTGTGTGAATAGCCTGGAAGCGATGATTAGAAATCGAATTGCTTACTCAACTGGAGTGTCTGTGTGTGTACAAGTTGCAGTCAAATTCTCTCATCCACCGTCACGCTAATGACTTGTATTTTACTAATTACTCAAATGCCTGCTCGAAATATTTTTCCGGTATTATTAGATTACACGACATTGCCTTTTACTTTTGTTGCAGAATTGTTTTCTGTCTCACAAATAATTTTTTATTTTAATTTTACATGCGTGTAGCAAATAGCTAAGCATGTCAAAGAGGTAATGGAATATGTTGTACGGCAGGTTTCACGAAACATCCCAGTTAGCTGACCTGGTCTTTGAGATTTCCAGAAGTTTCATTTTTGTGTGTAAATAAACTGATGGATAATTGAAACGTGAATCTGTAGCGCGTGTTTCCGTCAAAGTTCTTTAACGAGGTCGTTCAAGCGCATGTGGATCCTGATCCTACTGTCCCTACCTGATGATTGCAATTAGCACGAAACCATTCGTGTTGTGTGTGTGGCGGAAATGCATGCAAATGAGCTTTTTTTGAGGTCGTGCTATATTTTGACTTAGTAGGGATTCGTCAGGCTCTCAGTAGTTTTAGGTACACGCAATGAAATTGACTGAACTTGTGTGCAATGTAAATACATTTAGTGAGTTGAACATCATGATTTTGGATATTTTATGAGTGACTCTATTGAACCATATGCTATCGCTTAAATATGGCTAAATCAATGTTGGATAATATATGTTTAGTTTCATGTATACTGATAGTAACCAATGCAATGAGCAACTGTTTGTTCACTGTCTGCTAAGATTGATAATATATGCTTTATTCAACACCTGAATACGTAATGACGATGGATATGCGCTTAAGCGGTCTTGAATTATTTTCCATCGTTTCCCACACGCGGTTTCGAGCTTTTCGTTGCATTGTGGGCAAGGTAGATTATTCGATTAAGTTGCTCTTGACCCCCACATTGGATACACCACATTCTTATTGAAAATGCCGTCTGTTTTTCTATTCGGTGCGCGTTTGTTTCTTATAGAATTCCTTACCGTCAAACGTTATACAATTATATGGTGAACTAATTTTCAGGAACAAACTGGATAATTTTATGCTTAGTATTTACATCTTACACCCCGTTAATATAAATTAATCAAGCAAATTCACATGACGCTTATCAGAACAAATATTTTTCAGCATACCGAGAAAATAAATGACATTGTTTAAACTGCAAAAACTGTCCATATGCCTGGCGCCTCTATTTTATATATATTTTGTCCTTATACGAATATTCTATGGTGTTATACAGCTGTGAGCGTTTTATACCATAAATTCTTGAATCTAAAATTGGAATTGAAATATTGCTGCAAATATTAGTTATCTTCATGTTAATGAGTGTACTAGCCAAAATCCAAATATCATGGGTTATTTTCATCTGAACGTCAGGTGAAGTATTTTCAACCACACGCACCCAACAAAACCGAAGTGGTTCGCTCGTCAACCGAACCCCGCATGGTGATCGAGAACCTTCAGGAGCGCACATTTTACACCGTCATGGTCCGTGCGATCGCTAAAAGTGGCCCTGGTCCTTGGTCCGTGGCGAGTACCATCCAGACGACCGCTGAATGTGAGTTGGCAAGCAGTTTTTGAATAATTTCGAGTTGCAATTTTGCCACTTCAACATATATATATATATATATATATGCAATAATTCGCGTCATCGAAAATCGCTTACTAGTCAGTCTCGTAAAATAATTCCAGCTTGCATAAAATTCTTTGCACAAATTGCGAAGAATTTTGTTTATGCGCTAAATGTTGGTGCTCAAAGCAACTTTTAATACCTAAAATTGCGAGAAGTTTGGGTTTCATTAAACTCGGGAGAAAAATGATTAATTTATTTCCTGTATACAGCAAATTAATTAATACAAAATAAAAATTCAAAATATGTCAAAAGCGATAGAAACAGGTCAAGCTTGAGCATAGGGTAATTTGCAAGTTTAACACTTGCGAGAACATAGGCTGTTGTTTATTTATATGTATTCACATCAATGTTGCTCTTCAAAAGATTTCACGACATTGTTAGTTATGAAATTAAATTATTGTATTCGAGTGCATGAATCTATTATTCCGGTTGCCAAGCAATTATTCAGTTTCTAATTTCCATGGATAGCTGATCAATAATCGCCGTTTTTAGCCTGGCCATTAGAGATCTGTGTGTAGTGCGCAATAGCATGTTTGAGAAATTTAATTGTTGAATTATGGGAGACAGCTTTTGTTCTTCAGAGTCTGGTTCTTACATTACTGCCGTTAAATAACTATGGCAACTTGATATATGTGGCTTGTATTTTGACTAATGTGGTAGCCTATTTTAATTGTTTTCGTATCCTTTAGAGAGATTCAGCTTTACACTAATAAAATAAGGAAGCAAATTGTATCGCAGGACTGTCATATGTATCCGTTAGTTTCGCATGCAATACTTTGTCATTCGACTTCACGGCACTTTCCCCTCATAATTGAGATCGAAAAGTTAAAAGACAGTAAGTCGCATGCCATAAGACTTTGACCACCATAAAAAGTTAGCTTCAAAGGAGATCTTAATCACACTGCGACGCACTCTGTTTTGTGTTCAGTGAAATATGGGCAGTCTTCCGAGCCTCCAGGGTCATCTAGATAAGAAAATCGCAAATTTAGTTAAATATTTCTTGTCAGTGTTAAACTGGCCTACGAAATAATGGCTATCTGTTTGGTTTTCACCAAAACCTATGGGATGAATTTTGTGTCTATTCATTAGTGAGAGATTGTACGAACGATTGGTTGAAAATTCTGAACTGCTAGATTCAAAATAATTAAGAAAATAGGATGAACTACTTTCTGACTGATAATAATAATTTGCTGGTTTCTGACGAACATTCAAACCCAATCCCGTGACTGAAAATGCTGATAACCATTTTTTTATGGCCACCTTCATTTTATCCGAAACTTTATTACTTTGTACTGCCAAGTGGCTAGTACAATGAAAGATTCGACTTGAGTGTGTTGTATTCCAAGATTAGATTGTCATGACATCCGCCATGAACACGAAAATCTCATTATCCATCGTACAATAAATACAGCAGCATTCCAAGTGCAATGTTTTGTAAAAGTGTTAATGCAAGACTTGGTTTGAAACCACTTGGGTATGCACTAAGTGCTTGAGCTCGGAAAGCTTCATATAATACAGCTGTAAAATTTTCGGGTGCAGGAAAGTTTGGTGTGGATAAAAAGAAAAAAATCAACGAAAATTTGCACTTACAGTGTAGTGAATAGACACAAGTATGGAAAGTTGTGCATGTTTGATACCTTCAGTTTACAATTATGTGTTCAAATACATGCTACTCTCGTATGCTAAACCGAGGACCTAGCTTTCGAAATTTCGAACAGAAACTTTCTAATATATGTGATAACAATTTTCTTTCCTCAAAATGTTGTCTGTTTGAGCTTTACTGCTTCTAGTGGGTGAATGCAATTGGCTAATTATTATAATTGAGAGTCGTTTGGTGGATGTATTCTCACAATAAAAACGTTTGACACTGAAGTCCCTGTTAACTGGAGTTCTTACAAGCATCGATGGTAACCAAATAGAATACCCCAAAGTAATTTGCACTCTTACTCACAAGACTCCTATTGATTATCAATGTATTGTGTTGCTCACATTCACTGAGCTTATCGTTAAACGGTTTCTCATTTTAGACCGTCATATTTCAGAAAGGCTCTAGCGACGATGTCATAAAAATGCAACCACAAATCGCAGCATTGCTGATTGGAGATTTGTAGTTAAATCATTAGGAGCTTAACTCTTTGTCTACGGTAATTGGATACAGGTATTTTATGATATATTTGTGTTATTCTGCTTAATTGTGGCATAAATAAAACACATGATTAATTTTTATGGATCAGATACCAGACGCCGCCTGACAAGTGCACTCTGATAGTGACTGAAGGTACCGACGGGAGCTACTGAGCAATCGACTGCTTGTTTGATGTGGTAACTAGAGTTACCGTCAGTAGATAAAGGGTTAACCCTTTGCCTAAAGTGCGCGACACAATTTTAACATTTATGTGAAAAACCGGTAGGAGCAGTGACGATAATCAACCGCGGGATGACTAAAATTATTAAATCCCGACACAAAAAATTTCATGATTGATTTCTTGCTATACGAATCAGGTCACGTGCGCTCGTCAAACATCGAATAAACACCCGAAATTGGAGAGTGTGTATTCGTTATTGTTCAGTAATACTCAATGGAAAACCGTGCTTTATAGAAAGAAGAAGTGCTAAATTAACTCTGTGCGCTGCGACATTTTATCAGAATTTATATCGGATACGGAATACTTGGGTTAATTTTGATTTTAATTATACAATTGAACTCTTACGTGACCGAATCTTTCTCGCATCTTTCGTTTAATTGATCTTTTTATCAAAGTCTTAATATCTTCTGTGCATTACTTACAAGGAAGCATTTTGAATTTTATCTGATATTAAACACAATGTTCACCTCGAAGCATGTTCACACAAGCATATCCCCGCTAAAAATAGTAAAATCCAATCATGTAAACATTAAGTCGACTATTGTAGCTTACTTGGATATGTTCTCCGAGCTTGTTGAGTTTGCATCGGACGTTTCGTTGCCAGACTAGGCAACATCTTCAGCTACAACAACGACCCGAGCTACAAATATTCCAAACAATACTAATTAAGTCGACTAGATTAATCCAGTAGAGTTGAACTTGGCAATCAATTTCTTGCGCTAAGTCCACATATCTTCCCCCCACTCCCCTCCAGTACCGGAACCACCTTCACATATCACTGGAATTCGAATAAACCCCAGACAAATCAAAGTTACATGGGATATCAAACCGGGATTGGAAAAGCTGCATCAACGTGTGATACCCGTGACAGGCTTTCGCATTTACTACTCTCAAAATTTCAAAGATTCAAACGATTTAACTTCGTGGAATGTGCTAGATGTTGGCCCTGTTACTATGGCAACTTTGGATGATTTGGATCCGAATTTTGAGTATGTGATTAAAATGAAATCGCGAGGATCCGATCGAAGATATGGAAGGCTGAGTGATCAAATCGTGGTCGGCACCCAACTCCCCGAAGAGTTGGAGCCAGAAGGTTTGGCGAATCTTCCCGCGGCGGATAAGGTGTTGGTAAGAATGCTTTCTGTGAACGCGCTGTCTTGTCAATGGACACCTCGTTTGGATACCGCGAAACCAGAAGAGGCAAGTCTCAAGCTGAACTGGCAACGCCCGTTTCAAGCTGAAGGGCTTCACAGATTCAAGGCAAGTATTTGTTTCGTGTGGGCAGCGTTTTATGAACTATTCGTGTGTTTCGTCACAAATTTTCATTTGCAATTAGCCAAAGCCATTTCTGGTTGAAGCAAAACCTTCGTTTGTTTTCTTGGAACACCGTATTAGAAGCTAAAAATCGGTCGTTCTCGTGTTCAGAAAACTTTAAGAAATTTTACAAATAACACAGAATTTCTAACAATGTTACACATCAGAGGTCATTTATTCCCCATGCGACACGATGACCTTGTCGAAAAGAAATGTTTATTGAAAACATCTACAAATAAAAGTATTTTGTTGATTTTATGTGTAACTATTCTACGAATATTTCCTTGTGTAATTCGAACAGAATTCGTTGGGTTTTTCATTAGCCGAAAGCTGACCTTTTGATAATTTTCGAAAAAAAGCTTTGTCTTTCTTGATAAAAGCCATTCGAAATGTATATGCCTCTTAGCATAACAGTTGTGCTTTTTTCATTATTAATCACTAGTATGGTAATGGTGTATGTGATATATACCACATTCCGGCATTTTAAATGTGTGAGCACTTATGAAATATAATGAAGCCATTGGCGTGTTTTCCACACATTGTTTAATTATCAGAATCGAAAATGAAGAATCTGTAAATAATTTGAGTTTTTCCATGGTATTTTGTACACTTAAAAATTCACATTATGCACGCAAATCATATATCTCGTCTTCCGCAAAATAGAGAGTGACATTTGCCAGATCAATAAATTACCCTGATTTGTGGCTAAAGAGTAAAAGGTGAGGTATTATTTCATGTGCTTCATAACTCATTGGACACCAGCCTGTGAAATAACCTTTCAACAAAAGCATTAAATGTATAATGTCATCAGACTGCTATGGCTGTCTAAGAAATATTTGTGGTTATACAAACAAGCAATCTCATGTTCCCATTGGCTTGTGCAAACAAAGATACTACTTAGAGGATAAACCATTTGCCAACAAATAAAATCGATTCCTGACACTCGTTCGCTTACAAACTTGTCAGATACAACTTTTCGGTACAAAATCCTTCGTCGACGAAAACAATCAACCTCGCCGTCAAACATTCGAACCGAGGACTCTGGAAGTAACGCAAGCCATGTTGGAGCCCTCTCATTCAGATCAGGGCGGTCCCTTGGCACTATCTTATCTCCCATCATCGGAACAACGCAACCTGGAGCACGGGAAACCGCCAAATTATAGTCTAGTCATCGACGCATTGGTTGCCAACACAGTCTACGATGTTCACATTCACCCCGTCTATCTATCCCAACTTGTCCCGGGGCACATCAGCGAGTCAATCGTGTTGACCGGTCGTACCAGCTGTCGGACAGCGATGTTGCGTAAGCCCTCATGTTTTTTTTATTTTCCTCAAGCTCTGATATACAATTGATCGAGCTCGAATCTAGTTGGTGTATAAATGTGGTTCCCATCCATTGAATGACCGGCACTCCTAAAATATTGCAATATTCTCTCACGTCCCTTATAATACATGAAATGATTTTCGCCATTTCCTAAAACACATGGCTTTAATACCTCTTCTGTAGTTGTATGTGGTTTCTTGGATTTGACAACTTTATACGCCACGTGGTTTGAAGCCATCAATAGTGGTCTGTAGGCAGATGAAACTTCATTTTAGAAGAATTCTATGTGAATCAAAGCACATCCTGTTTGCTTTCAAGGAGTCAACATCATTACTGCAAAACCCGCTTCACAATACCGATTGTTGAAGGGTTCTTCAAATTTGCGTTCGTGAAAAAACATGACAAAGTAGTCATACTGGTTTTTTTTACAGATCTCCAGTTATCGCACTTCAAGTAAAATCAAACTGAAAATGATTATCATTCTATTTTATTTTCTTTGAAAATATTAAGGGTTAATTACTAATTTTAAAATTGTAATCTGAAAAATCCAGAGAAAGTTTATTAGAACAAAGTAAACATTATAAGTCCAATTTATTGGTATATGAACTGTTTATTAGAATCACAAAAGAAATGATCACTACACGAACACATAATACGCTGAAAAGTTGACAATGAATCACCCGAGAATGATGACATTCAATGCAAGACAAAAACTGGGAAAAAACATATCTCAACTATGGAATGCGGTCTCCCAAGTGGTGCGAGCAACTCTGGTTGGGAAACCCTGGTTTAGAGCGAATCACTGAATGTTAGATGAAGCTTTGAGCTGTATCTTTGAGAATGTGAAATTTTTATTGCGTTTCTAGTTTGAAAACAAATTACCGGTTAAGTTTGAGGCCGAGATAGTGCTAGTCATTCTAGTTGAATGCAAGTCTCAGACGTCGCCGCATGTGATCAAATGAGAGTAGGGTGTAAGGTTAAAAAATTGTACTTGATCGCTAGTGTGTAGGTCGCGTATTCTTATGTTCATATTCGTTTAAATGTTGACCTCAAAAATCTGACAGCCAATCTGCTGAACCGTTATAGAGTTTGACTGATTTTTAACCATCTAAACTCTTTCATGTGTATCATTTGCGATGCGTTTCGTGTACTAGTCAGAAAACTGAAATTTTGTTGAGTAAGACATGAAATTGAGGTAAATTTGCCAAAAATCATAATTCGTATATAATAAAAATTCAGCTAGATATATTCATTTGAAACACATGAATTAGACCTAAAATTACACTAAACCTAACTGAGGAAAGGATTGCTCGAAAAAAACGTTTTGACAATTTCATTGTTGTGCATATCCAGACGGTGAAGAGGTATTTACGTGTAACTTAAAAAATCTTTTGTACTACCCACGTTGAGCAACACCTGTCGTGTTTTACCTATTTGGTTACTTAGCAGCTCCTCTTCCTACAGTTTCCGTTTGATATTTATTGCTGAAAAATCAATCAAAGTATACGAGAATCACTCTTCTTTGTGCTCATCCGACTCTCTCTCTCTATTTTTATCAAAGTCATTATTTGCACATCTAGCAAAGCGTCTTTTGCAGAATATAAGTTAATTCTCAATTCTATTAGAATATAGAACATTTGTGATAGACAGTTTTTTTAATCTATAGAAACTGCACTAGTAAAGTTCCACACATGATTGCTCAACGTCAAATGTGACTAAATCACAGCGCTCGTAAATTTTCACCTTGTGTTTCAATTATTTACGAGTCGGAAATGTATCATGATTTCTTTTAGTCTGAAATCGGATATAGGCTTGACTATCGAGAACAGTTTTATTAATCCCAGAGTGTATAATGCGTTTCCTCAATCTAAAGTGACCATGTGCACCTGTTGCCTATCTCGGAACACAAGAAGCATCTTTTTGGCACCTGTACGCGCTAGTTGGAGTCTCGTTGGAGCGCAGGTCTGACTCAGTTAGAAATGATTCGTTAGTCACCCTGCAAAGAGCTTGTTAACACGTGCGAGGCTTAATCAAACAGGTGGTGATGGGAGAGAACCACAAACGACTGGAGAATGAGTCACGGAGTTCGAAAATGATGACTGAAGATACGAACAGTAGATGATGCGGAAATATTCATGTCTGAAATGTGGCTAGCGGAAAGATGCACATCTTCAGGTTGATGTGTAAATTGCTAAAGGAACAGCGTGAGAGAAAGATGCGTGAGACAGTTAGTTAGAAGCATCGACTAGATTGATATATATGCAGAAATGCGGATAGATTGATGGGGATATGGATCGGGAGATAAAACGTTGATTGATTTATTGGTTGTTGGTTGTTGGTTCGATGGATTGATCGATTTATTGAGGGATGGATAGCTTGAAAGTCACGTGGCGATATATAATAGTCTATTCGCTTATAATCCCGAGGCAATCACATACCACAATTCACTTCTTATATTTGTAGCCATTGTGGGTAAGTAAAATAATAATTATCATTTATTTGCAGCTCCGCTGTTTGTGGCACCTCCCGTGCCGGTAGCTGTTAAACCACAAACCAAGCAAGTGGTTATGCGCGTGTTTCGTTCCAGTGAAGTTCTCGGTCGCATTCGCCGCTACTATTTGATATTGAGCAAAACAATCGCCCAGGTTGATTTCAACGTGGAACCTGAAAATGATGAAAGTTACTGGCATGCTAAGGTAAGTGGTACCTTTCACTTTACTTTGTGTCAATCGTTCACAATGCGTAACTAGAAGTTTATAATCAATACAACTGCTTATTTTTTTATCGGCGCATTCAAAGGTATCTTTGCAAATTATTGTTATTATTGACATGGATTCTCTGCGAATAATGTTGTATCCAGATCAGTCGATCCAATTGGACAAAACATTTCTGTGATGTCTATCGCAAAACATCACAGAAATTGTCACTTCTAAAGAGAATTTTCGGTAGGTTATCAAAACAGACAATTCCCTGCGTCATAAATACGTACAAGAAGAAGAAGAAGAAGAAGAAGAAGAAGAAGAAGAAGAAGAAGAAGAAGAAATTGACTTTATTCGTACACACGAATTTTCACCATAAATTTAAAAAATGATTAACATGTCCCGACATCGAGTTACAATTTGTCGGCTGAACGATTTTTCTTGTCCGTCTTAATTGATTGACATACGATCCAGTTTACTAGCAAGAGTTTTTGGGTCAAACGTTTCACTGCAAGTCCCGGTATCTCGCACTTCGTTCGAAAGTGCACGTCCAAATTTGACCTCAGTTGATCCGAAAATATTTGATGCATTTTACCCTTGGAGAAATTAATTATATGCACGGCCGATTTGAAGGCCCCGCAAAAATCAGACCCACGATGAAATATGCAGTTCAAGCATGGTCGTCATGGCTTAAAAAAGATGTTGCGACTTCGCAAAGAATATACCATCAAGCTACCAAACTTGTCAATGGACTCAGTTGAAACCATACAACGAGCGAATTAAAACCCTGAATTTATTCGATTATCCTCGTCATCGTCTCCAGGGCGATTTGATTTTGGTTTACAATATTTTGAATAACACAAATCACCCTCTACAATGCTTGTTTAATCTACGGGGCTCGCATAAGACAAGAGCTCACACATTTATTTTAACTGTCCCTCACTCGCGACTCAACTGTAGACGATAATTTTTTGCCGTGTGAGTATATCTTACTTGGAACAACCTACCAGATTATGTTGTAAACTCACCAAATCAGTTAATTTTCAAGAGAAGTCTTCAGGCCTTTTTGTCCCTAAACCCGTGCATCGAAGAAAACTATACATCTTTACACCATGTATTTACATTTGTCATCCCAATAATCGAAAACAATTTCTACCCTTTGGATTTTTAACTGATTCTTGCTCAGTAAGCAATCTAATCCCATTTTTGCTTGTTATATTATTCGTTGTCCCCATATTATTCTGTGGTTTTTGGTAAAGCTGTATGCTTTTTAGACCATTAAAATTGAATTGAATTGAATTGAAAATCAACGCGTCTTTGGCTGCATTCGGCAGATAACATTAAGCATAGTGGCAAACAAATACATTGATAAAACTTTCAAGCCAAACAGAGCGGACAAAGTGTTTGGTGGTTTGTATTCCTGTTTTCACTTATCGGTCATATCTCACCCACTGATGCACCTTTTCCACATTTTGACCATTCTTACCACAAATGATTGATCATCCAAAAGCCAATCAAATCACATCTCTTCTCGTCGAAAATTTAGTCGTAAATCCAAATCAATGTGCGTTCGGTCATTTCAGCAAATGGGCATAATGGCATTGTGAAGGATTGCAGTTTGAGACAAGAATTGAATAACTCAAGTTGAAAAACAATTTGAGCTTTGCTTGATTATCCATTCGTGTTCTTAAACTAAAATATGACTGAATCGGCAAAGTGAAAAATGCGAAAATGCTCTCTAATGATGGTCAAATGAGCATGTACATTTTAATGCGACAGGGCCAAAAACGCTGGTTGGGTCATACGTATTGAATAAGAATTGGCCGTATTCCAAAAGATATGCTCTATCAAATGTTACAATCAGGAAGTTAACCGTTGGACATACATCAGTTGCGCTACAAAGACGTTTTAAGGGAAGTGTTAAAGCTCTTGGCATCGACCCTCTTCGAATTAGGAAGAATTCGTGTTTGGACACTCACTTTGGAGATACTGTATGTATCGCTTGAAGCAGATAATTATCCAGGCTAATGTATGTATATCACTCCGAAAGCGTGCTAACATATCCGATCGACCGAGCAATACTGAAAGAAAAAAATTCTGCGATTGGACTTGTTATATTCGTGTGAAACGTTGATTTGTGTAAGATCGTCGATTGCTTGATCGGTAAATCCCTGATCGATACCGAGAGAAAAGGGCAAAAACTTCAGTTCATGTTTCATTCCTTCTACTATAAAATGAACACTGTAGAACTGCTACTTTAGGTTAAAAATGTATGTCCGTTTTCTACAGTTACATTTCACTTTTTTACAATCAACGACTGGTTCAACTATTTACAATCATTTGCGAAAATCTCAAAAGCACGATTCCTGATATTGGATGAAAAAGTACAAATGTCAACAAAGCTTCTGAGTCTCATCATACGATCCATCTCTATTGCTGAGCTTTTAGACATCAGTCTGATTGCATAAATTTGCATTTAAAACTTGATTCAAATTTTTGATTGAACCACATGTGTCCATTTCTCAAGCCATTTGGTTTCCGGAAAATCAATAGGCTATTAACAAACGTCAAACATTGCAGCCAATACTCAAACAAACGGATCAAAAATCCGCACCTCGCGGTGCATAAATTATTATCTTACATATTGAATGATTATTTTTGCCTATTTTTCACAACATTATGCCGTTTGTTACTTGATTCACGTGTCACTTTTGATGGCACGGTGCACGTTGGATGTTTATCCAGCGAGGAAGCACTTTGAGGGAAAATTTGTCGTTTCATCATTTCGAACAGGGACAGTTTTATTCATCAATTCATCATCAGACTGCACTGCAAGATAATTTAATTTCATCACGGGCCCTGAGGGAATCGGGAGATGGAGTGTGAGTTTATAGATGATTGAGGCGGCAGTTTCACAACCTCCTTCAATAGATAATTCCAGCCTCAAATTTTTTGCGACTCTCGGAGAAAATTGTCGATGATTACTTGATCCAAATTGCATAATTACAAGTTCATTAAAGCAATCTGTTGCTCACACACCCCGCACTTACGCACCACTACTAGTTTCTGGCTGTTTGCCGTCATCAGGTGGAGACAGTAAGATTAGGTTCAGTGAGCCTTGAAACAGAGGATAAGTGGTAAACAAGTGTATACTTGAATGCCACTGTTGCATAGGGTTCGTACAACGAACCACGGTTTTCAAACAGAGAATCACATTATGATTCCTGGCTAACCGCTCAAAGCGCTCATGGATAACCAAAGCAATGTGTTGCTCACACGTGTGAAACAGCCAAAAACTGGTAGTGGTGTGCAAGTACAGAGGATGTGAGCAACACATTACTTTGGTCATCCATGAGCGCCTTGAGTGCTTGACCAGGAATCACTATTTGATTCTGTGTTTGAACACCGTGATTCGTTATACGAACCCTATGTAACTGTGGCATTGAAGTATAACTTTGTTTACGATTTCATTAATTGTTCAATGCTAATTAACGGCATGGGAAATCGTATCTTGTTTACCCAGAAAAATGTCAGCATAAAATTTGAGCATGTTTAATGACCGGGCATTTTTATGTGCTGCATAGTTTCCTACAAAGTGTTTATACCGTTGAAATGAATGCTTTCACTCTTAAATTGAATCGATCTAATATCGTTTCATGCAGATTTACATCTATCGATTATGGGTTTAAAAGCAAACCTTTTACAATACAAATAAAAAATCCTACATGCGCTGAATATATAATAACCTGGAAACCTTAAATTGCAATGTATCTGAATTTATTAGAAGAAAGTGAAGATTAGTGCTTGTATCTGCTGCCATTGGGGCGCAGTTCCTACATGAATGTGTGTATGATAGAAGAATGAGTAACCCTTATACCGAAAACAATATTTTAAAAATAGTTTACTAAATTGCACGACATTGTATGTAAATGTTTATGCAAAAAATCATTCCTAACACATTTTTATTTCAGAAACAGACTACAAACCAACGTTTAGACTGAACGATTATTGTAAAACTTATTTCGTTTCTAGGCAACGAGCATTTAAAGTAATGAGGAAGATCGAAAATAGATACTGCTTTTTTTCTTTTTTTCTTTCTCTCGGAATAGGAGAAGGCAAACATGTAGAAGCATCGTTATGAATAAACCAGTGTGTCAAAAATTTGGGTTGCTTTAGCCAGTACCAAAACGAGAATCATAGTTTAATAGTGCAGAAAGAGGTTTAGCTTATGCTCGCGAACGATGAACTCATAAAGTAATCACATATTCCCGATGTACTTATGGGCTAGTAGGTGGGACTACCAATATTCTAATTTGTTATGCATCATTTAAGGATATTTGATTTTTTCTCTGTGTGGAATACGTGATTGATTTTTCATTTGTGTACACTGCGAAATGGTGTTGAGATATTCTCATCTATACTTCAGCGGAAAAATGCAAGCTCGGGATAAAAATTTCAGATAGAGTAGCACATTTAAAATTTACCTCGCGTATTCTGGTGGGAAAGAAAAGGACAATCAGCAAACTATAGGCCGGTAACCCTACTTTCGGTGATCGCTAAATTAATTCAACGTATTATGACTGCCCGGAAAAGAGAACATATTTAAAATCAAAACATATTAACCGGGTAACACTGTTTTTGAAGAAATCGTTTCTGTTTATCTAACCGTATTACAACGTACGAAAGAAAAACTGTACATGTTTGCAACATCGATATTTCCAAAGCCAAGTCAAAGTCAACCATAACATTCTAATAAAACAGCTTGAAGCTGATGAAATAACGGGAATGCTGCTGAATTTGATAATCCCTATCTTACTGATAGACCACTCCAAGTTCGCGGTGGCACCACACTCGCTAGAAAAATAAACGTCACAAGCGTACTCCCGCAACGCTCGTTGCTCGGACCTCTGCTGTTCTTGGTGTATATAAACGATATAATGGAGGATATTCAGTGTAACTTGATACTCATTGCCGATGATATTAAAATATGGAAACGTGTCAGGTCTGTTAATGGTTATATGGCATTGCAACACGATCGTGTAACTTATTTCGTTGTTCCAAGACAAATGGATTACGATTTAACCCAGCGGCTTGGAAAATCTCTGCACCACAAATGGCAGCTTGGCACGCAGAAAAAGATCTCGGTATCTGGGTGTTGCTTAATCTTAAGCCTAGACATCATTGCCGGAGAGTGTAGACAATAAAACCTGTCGTATCTTGAGTCTTCTAAAAGTGATATTCTGGATATTCACGCTCGAAACCTTACCCAGGTTAATTAATACGTATGCGCGTCCTGTTATGGAATATTCCGTACAAGCCTGGAAACCATGGCTGAGGGAGGATAGCGAACTACTTGACAGAATTTATCATCGTGCGACAAAGTTGGTCTCCTGTTACAGTAATTTGCCTTTCGAGGAGGGAATGTTAAAACTAAATCTACACGCTTTTACCCAACGACGGATATGGAGTGACCTCCTGTTGGCATTCAAAATCTTGCATACTGAATATAGGCCCCTGAAACACTTGCTAAAGCCCAATGGCCTTACTCGAACACGAAAACATCCAAGGGCTTTAAGTATTCCGCATTGTCGATTGGATATTCATCGTAATGTTTTCTCGGTAAGAATTTGTATTATTGGAACATTTTGCCTGAAGAAATCACAAGCTCGGAATCTGTTGAGATTTTCGCTTCTAAACTCGAACAGTATATGATGCAGTATGTATGTGGTATGTGACTGTTCCAAATGATTTTTGAAGATTTGATATTTTTAATCGATATGCTGCGTCATCCAATGGTTATGGTTAAGCTTACTGCTGTTTCTACAATAAAACTTTCTTCGTTATGAGTATCGCTTAGCGGGCGAATGGAAACGACATCGGTCCGAAAACGATAAAGCCTTCGCAAATTAGATTGTACGAAACTCGGAATTAGTTCTAGTTTATACATACGTTATAACACTTAATTAAAGATATTGATCAGCACGGTAAATTTGAATTTATTGTCCACTATCGCGTAAAATTAAACTCCCTGGATAAAAGGGAAATTTATGTTCCTGCTTGCTACGTGTGGGAATGAAGCAGGTGCAATGCTATCATATTTCTTTTTAAGTTAATCCCACTACGTAAAGCTCAAATTTCTCAAGCTTGCCTTCGGTGAAATAATCGATTGTAGAAATGTAACAGATGGAACCGATCAGTAAATTCTGTTCAAATTATAAAAAAAATTCTTTGAATTTTAGCAAGTGTAAAATGTGTTGAAGACATAGATCTGAAAGCTATGGACATTGACGCAGGAATTTGAGAAGAATTTGCTTTGGACGCTCTCTTTGGAGATGGAGTGTGAAACATCATTTTCAATCTGGAGAAGATTAGATACTGTCCTTGTCTTTTTAACGTAAATCACACCGCTGAAGATCGATCGAGTAGTTTCTATCACAGTGAACGCGTTGGTAAAGTTTATACCTCCCGAGTCGGACTGATTAATCATGCAAAAGCTGTCGACCATGAGATTATCGTCCATTTGCGGTGTAAGTCCTTCGACAAAATTCACTAAAAGAGGCCAAAAAACAAGTCAGTGTGCATTCCGAGCAACTGCATTTAGTATTAGTATCACGAAATCTGTCAACAAAACACTTGAAGAAAGCGGGAGATTTCCTTTTCGGTATTTCTCATCAAGCTTTTCAATACAAAAGTAAGAAAATGGAAATGAATGTGATCAACCATTAAACATGAATCAATGTCCGGCGTAGTTACTTAAAATTGTTCGGGCGATATGGAGGTTGGTCTAGACAATCAAAGACAATCACGTACTAGTCATATTTGATCAAAAGATTTTTATTCCAATTGACGCAGTTGTTCGCAACATGTTCCAGACCATTTTTAGTGACACGTTGCGAGTAACCGGGAAACGACTGGGAAGGCCTCTTCAAGCTTTCCTCGGTGACCTTGACAATCAGATGAGCTTGTATCGAACTATTCACCTTTTTAGAACTGCTTTTGCTTAACCAATGAATGTGAAGTTTAGAGTGAAAAGGAATTCATTCGTTTTCATTATGTGTTTTTTGGAAAATATCACGGAACTCTTTAGACTTTAAATCGCCTACTAGGTGAGCAGTAATGGGAACAGGTGAGCTGCTCTTCTTACAAGGCACAACGTGCACGTTAAAATTGGGGTCTAGAGCTGGCACATGAAAAACGGAATACGGGAATGTGTAATCCCCGTACATGGGAGAGACTGAATGGACCAATAATTATTGCGTGGATCTTTCCAGTTGAAAGGAATTGAGAAACAGTGATTGTTGGCATGCAAAATACTGGCCTATCTTCGTTATATAATCCTAAAGTGTTGTTTTTCAACAACAGATTATCGCCGTAACTAGTTCATCATCACGATTGAGCATACAGTTTGAACCCCTACATCCAGTTTCGAGTAATGAAACACTGAGTATTCAAATCGATTGGTTAGGTCATGTTTGAATCGAATACAAGTTCACTATTGATATGAAATCTTGTTACGGTATAGAGATTGAAAACATCTCACTGTTTGAGCCGAAAATATGACCGAACTTGCAAGAATAAAAAATGCTCAACGATCTTTGTTTTTCTATACATTAGCATATTATGAATATGACGTATATTGGGAAGGTGATAATACATGGGTGTTGGTTAAAGCTGATAAACACTGTTTGTACACAATACCGACTAAATTGTTTGAGTTTGGCGCTATGAATTTAAACGGAGTGCCGCGAAACCTGATTTTAACAGTCGTCATGTGAGCAGATGTCGTCTGTACTGCATGGACGGATGTAAACAAAGAAAAACAAGTATTTGAAAATATTCAAGACCGACCGGGAGTCCATAATCATGAAAAGAAAGAGAAAGTGAAAGAAAAACAAACGTATTCATCGTCAAATCCATGCATTAAAATGGTTGATAACTCATAGGTATTTAATGTGTGTCCGTTATTTGAGCTCTGAGGTTATCTTTTCGCATTGAATGATAAAAGAATGTTGGTCGTCTCTATGAACATACGTTTTGTGCTTAATTATTACACGACATTTCACAAGATTAGTTTTCCATCGTTCTAGTTTCATGAATCATCGCACACATGGGATCCTGAGGTATTCATCGCGGCCGAATATAGTCAAGAAGTTTTCGATCAACCCTCCATCGAACTGTTGATCAGTAATCCAATTTATCAGGCGAGGAAACGACGGACGCTAAGAGAGAACAAAACGTTTGATGTGGGAGCATTTCAAGGCGACAGCTTGGACGTTTATGATCCCGCTGTGTTGATTCATGGGCGCGAGCTGATTTTCAATCAAGATTACCGCGTAAGTCTATGATACAATCGCTACGGTTGGCTTTTGAGCATGCGGTCACTTATCGTGTCAATGGCTTACCTACATAAAACCGATGCTAATCTATGCTTTTCATGAAATAAATTCATAGAATGAAACGTTAAGGTGGCAGTAGCATGTTTTATCAAACGCATTCTCTCTGGACAATTGTCTGGTCGAATCCGATATAGTTCCAAAAATCCATAAAAGAAATCCCAGATAAACCTGCCGAACCGTACCAATTCGCTTTTTTACGAGTGCAAGCTCGCAGAACACTTCTGATTCAAATGTAGGTATTTTACTCGCTAGTTGTACTGACAATTTGAATTGCTATGATGCATAAAACATGCCAACCGCTTTTCCATGTGTTAATCGCAATTTTTCACCAAAATGGTTTGTCCATCAATCGTGTTTCAGTTCTGATATATAATATATATATATATATATATATATAACACTAATCTTCTTTTGTTAATATGCTTCTCGCTTTTTTCTCCGTTGAACAAATGTTACCAATTGAGTAAAGCAACACAAATAGTCTATCACATCACACCAGTCAGTGGATTCGTGTTTTTATATGACACGAATCATCCACATGGTTAGGTTAGTTATCGCAGACGGATATGTGATGGAACTAGAATGTTTTATGACTCCGTTTCTGGTATACCTGCTAGGATGACTTTTTTTAGAAAAAATCAGTACATATTATTTCTCGTGGTGTAAACTTCCATACGATAAACCTTTATGGCATTCTCTATTTATCGAGAACTACAAGTTTGTTTGCCGTGAAATCGTGAGGGAGTGCTTGGGTTAAGTCGGCTGAATTTTATGTGAGATAGTAATATCTGTTGAACTTATCTGACATCATTAAGTTTTGTAGTTATCTCCAATTGATTGGTCGAAAAATTTACAGCAACATGATAGTTTACAGATTATCATTAGTTTAGTCTATGATGCTGCATTTTAACCCTGCATTTGCCTGGACGATAATTGATATCTGCCTCGAATGCATCGATACTGGACAGATCAAATTATCGTGTGGTGCTTTTTTCTTATACTTCTGTTCATGCAATAACCGTGTAACGTGACTATTGAATGTGATCAATTATTTCACTAAATTGAAACCATCATAATCACAAATATCGCGAAACACTGCCAGGGTGCAACGCTTCGAATAGGTTTTTTCAGAGCAACGCAGGAGGAATCATCATATAGCTATCATCTTACGCTGATAAATATTCATGGGTTGATCATCAATCAGAAACATGTCTTGATTTGACCAAACCTGTCTCATGTTTGCTACAAAGAACTTTTAAATAAATGTTGAGTGCATGAAAAATGAATAAATAATTCTGGTTAATGGCCAAGTCATGGTTTGAATGACGAAACTAAGTGAATATATCAATATTTGGCAATATGTCGGTGTTTTACAACCAGCGTTAGTCCGGGTTGTACTCATCCTACCTTTGGGTACATTCTTTCCCGAATGTAGTGATCAAATGAACGAGTGAATGATGATAATTTTACAAATAGGAAAATACATCCACACTCGAAGATAACATGCAATGTTTGATAGGCTTTTGCATCACGTCAAATAGAGATGGACGAAAATTAGTATGCATTGAAATATTTACACCCTTTGGGTCGTGGTGGTGTAGTGAATAAAAACTTTGGGTCGTGAGAAGTTCCTGGTTCGATCCCCGACATAGTTGCATCATTATGTGAAAATAAAGCCCGAAAATTGACTAGCACGACCATCATTTTCAATCACACTTAAACGCAAACACACATATTTAATGTTTTGCTCACATCTCCTCAATTAGATACTACCACCGGTTTACTGCCTTTACCGTCATCAAGTAAAGACCTAAAGATTACGTTCGGTGAGCTTTGTAACAGTGGAAAAATGGTAGATAATGCTATACCTTGAAGCCACTGTTAATAGGGTTCGTACAACGATGTTGTAACACAGATTCACATGGTGATTCTTGATTAAGCGCTCCAGGTACCGATGGACGACCGACATGTTTTTCTCACCTTCTCCACACTCACGCAACACAAACAGAAATGCACATAAACTCAGGTTTTTTCCCGCAAAGGTGTGATTGCATGTGATTGATGGTATACAGCGCGCGTGTACTAAATGATTCACTTTACGGTAGTGAAACCAGAACCATCTAGGCAAGACACAAGCGGAAGCTGAATGCTTTCCATCTAAGAATCATCAGTCGAATCTGGAACATATCGTGGATGGACAAAGTGACTAATGCTGATTTGCTTTCTAAAGCTGATCATGTCTACAGAATAAAAAAATGGTTGTAATGCGAGAAATCTACTCTATGATGAGTTGTAATCCAGAAGTCGACCATTTAGTTGTCCGCAATTGCGATACAAAGTCATTTGCAAAAGAAATGTGAATGCTTTGGCATTGGCCCAACGAGTTGGAACTTGCTTTTGACCGCTCACTTTATAGGTATTGTGTAAAGCGTCGTCTGCAAGCAGCTCTTAGCTGCTGAACGATAGAGGCCAACAACAACGTTTGATTAGCCTAATCCAATAGTGACTTCAATTTTTCAATTCTGTTTCCCATTTTTCCACGGATCCCGATTGTCTCTACTTAATAAGTGCAAACGCACGAAACCGGTGGTAAGATGAGTATAAGTAATGAAAAATTTGCAAATATGAAACTTTGTGCCTAATCGCCATCATCTTCGCCGTTCAGGAATGGTTAAGGAAAATGATTGCCGAAAAGATCGTGACGGATTCGCGCCTTATCCATTGGGGGAATTCGTATCTCCTCTAACGCTTACTCTTAATAAAAGTAGAGATCAGCAGTGTCTATATGCGTCTCACTGCATTTTAAAATATATTTAGATGAAAGAAATACGAGGATTGAGTGAATAGTATATATCTGGTCCAATGCAAAGGCATCAATTGAAGGCCGACCAACTTGACAAAACTTAAAGTAATGGCAGGATCAGCTCAGATGCTTCAAAATGTGAATTATGTTACACAAATGGTTTTCACTCGCTTTTTGCAAGTGTCTGTTCACTACCACTGCCGGGCAAGGCGTCAAACGAGTAGTGGAGTGAAACTTTTATTTCCATCGCGGGTCACTATTATTTTAATGGCTACTTGTGCCTAACAACGAATCTGATTTTAAATCCCGAAAGCGATAAACTATCAGGAATAAAAATCTAATTTCACAAGATAGAGTGATTTTGAGTAGAGTCAGTGAGATTTGAGCGATTGAATTTCTAAACATTCCGCCAATTCGCGTGATTCTATCCGCATTGAGAAGTTCACGCGCAGCTTTTTTCACTGAACCAAACCATTTCAATTCTGTCAAAAAGTTTTTCATCAGATCAATTCGTGGTCACTCGAAAACTGAATGAAATTTTGGCTTAAATGAAAAACTTCATTCTGACTTCTTCATTAGCTGCTAACTTCTTCGACTCGTAATTTAATTAGACTAACAATGTTGATTCCATTGCGAGTCAACTAAATATTATTGGCCAAGTTTCACGTTTGGTCAACAACAAAAACAACGCAATCCTCATTTGTAAGCGTTTTAAAGAAAACAAGCAGAATTCTGTTTTACAGCAGCTAACAGCGGTTCTAATCCCATACCTATTGACTACTATTTCCGAATGAAATACTAGCTTCAACCCAGTGAATTATTAGCTCCTCCAAGTGAATCCTTTGCTTTCAAATATTTCTTTACAATAAAATTTGACAAAATCTAAATTCACAGAGTGAGATACCGAAGAACTCATATTGCATAGTTTCTTTCGTGTATAACGGAAGCACTGGTAGTTTTCAGTAAACGTGCTCCAATACAATATATTCATTTGCATGCTTTTCCGTCACACACCTCACGACCGATTTCGTGCTGTTTGCACTCATCAGGTAGGGACAGTCAGATCAGGATCCGCATGCGCTTGAAACAGTGGCGGAATGGTAAACAAGGAGCGCTTGTATGCGACTGTTGGATAAGGCTGGTACGACTAACCTGTTCAATCACGTGTCCAAACACATGTTTAATGGCGTAAACCCATAACCATGAAACAAAATATTCTTTTGCATGATTTTCCGTCACACACACCCCACGACCGGTTTCGTGCTGTTTGTTGCACTCATCAGGTAGGGACAGTCAGATGAGTGCAACAAACAGCACGAAACCGGTCGTGGGATGTGTGTGACGGAAAAGCATGCTCAAACAGTTATTATTGACATAAAAAGGTTTGAATAATTTGTAAAAAACAAACTCGTTTACCACCATGTTTTTGTAATTACGCATATTTTCTCAACCATTGTAAAACTATGTTTTATTTAGAGTGTAAAATAAGCAGAATAGAATTGAATGGGTTAGATTCTCAGATAGAATCATTATAATAAAATCAGACTAGTCAAAATCCTCGAAATAAAATCTAATTTTCCATTGCTAGTATTTAGAAACGAAAGCGCACATGTACAGTATAAATCTGCAATCAACAGCAAAAATTGAGTGCATACCATGTGCTATTGAGTGGGGTCATTTCTAACGAAATGAAGTTATCTACCTCTAGAGTGATTACTTAGGCCTAATAATGGAACAAGAATAATGTAAATTGATGTACAGGGTACTTATACGAGCTCAAATGATATGCCATGTACGGTTGGAATTACTTGTTATACGCTTTTCTTGTGAGAAAAAGTAACAATAGTTGCTTTATATACATTCAAATAACCAATTTACTCAGGCGATTAATTTAAACACACACAAACGCGGTAGACTGAATGAGGTCTAATTAACACCTATCTGCCATAATTTATCGCACTATTTACACAACTGGATAAACAATCGAGAATATCCGCTAACGATTTCAGGAAAAAGGCGTTCAAATAGGTGTTATCTTAGAAATCCTATCACGACATTGGTGGCTATATCATCAATAAAATTTCATCAATTCAGTAGATCGAATTGAATGGAACAATCACAAAATCCAATGATTTATATTTTTAAACAAGGTTATACTTGTATGCCAACTGTTATATAGGGTACAACGAACCACGATGTTCAGACACAGAATCACAAAGTGATTCTTGGTAAGTGATAGGGATGTGAGCAACACATTACTTAGATATTTTTACTTATCACGTAATAATAGTTTTCGATATTCGTGGTAGATCGCAAATGGGAGGCGTTGGACACTAACACATCATTTTGGGGAATGTGTAAATATGGAAAACTCGATAAATAGCAACTCCCCAATGTATACTGCGTTTTTTACTAAATGGTCATAAAAAGCCATTTCTGTATTCGCCAAACTAAACGAATTTTACCACACTTGCCCATAAACAAAAACCTGGCATCTTTGAGCAACGTTTCAATCAAAAAATAAAATTTGATAGCGAGTGCAGACGAAGAGCTGCGGTTGCAAAAATGACAAACCTGACAAAATAGAACGCTTAACATTAAAAAATGTTGAAAAGTAGGCAATCTTATTGATTATGGTATGTATTGGGAACCGAAAAGAAAATTATGAACCGGTTCGCTATATTTTTTGCTCAAAACTACCTGTAATATCGATCCAATTTGAAGCTTCCAGACAGAATTCCAAATTAGCTGAAAAAATCGATAGTTCCTAGTAATTTGAGCAGACATTCTAGAAAATCAACTTGTTTACGCTTTGGGCAACACTCGAACGCATGATCAGAATAGAAGAGGAAGAAATAGCTTGTTGCATTCATTATAATTATCGGGGGATAAAAATTAATTCAACCACACACATTTCTAGAAATGATCAACAATGAATTTATAAAAGCTATATATTATACTGAAAAATCGTAATCGCCAGTCACATCGTAAAACCAGCAGCAGATTTGGCTTCGTCTACCAGCGATAGCTCAATGCATCGAGCGTTGTGATGTGGACAGAGAAAGTTTCAGCATGCACTATTTTTCAAGTCATGTTATTTTAGTATTAATTTGCAGTCAGCCTCTATGATCCTGGTGACAGGCCTAGATTACCGTGATCAAAAACGTGTCAAGTTATCATTTTGAGCACGTCTTAATAAAGTTTTTAGACGGTTCTACTGGACTCAATTGTGCACTTGTTGTTTTTAAACTTTCGTCTATGATTGAGGTTATCAGAGCTGTCACAAGGGTCCGTGAAGGCCATTCTCAGTCAGTAATCTCCTATTTTAGTAGCACCAGGGGTTGCTGTGATGCAAAAGCATCCAATTGGAGAGATATCTGGTTAATGAATTCTTTTCTTAAAGTTTTGCGTAAACATTTCACATCAGTGATGGAATGGTGCTAAATTGAAACACCATAAACAAGTATGTGCTTCACTATCGCATAACGGGTTAATTACTACCGTGTAATGTTGACATCGTTCTATCCAAGGGTATATTATTATATTATAATACATATTGTACATACCGCACTGGCGATAAAAAGATGTTTACAAAAGAGATATGAAAGCTCTTGGCATTAACACCACCAGTGGGGAAGAACTTGCTCTTGACCGCTCACATTGGAGACATTGTGTAAAGCGTCGTCTGCAAGCTGAGGAGGAGCAGATACATCTCTTGTTTACCAAACGCAGATCACGCCGCCGGTATGCCACTGACGCTGTTTGACCGGGTAATGCCGATCGATGCGATCACTGCGGAAGAGATTGTTCCTCCCGAATCGGTCTATTCACTCATTCGAAAAGCTGTAGAACATAAAAACAATCATGCGCTTGTGATGCATATCCATAGTCGACGTCGATCGAAGGAGGCCAACAGCAATTACATATTTTGCGACACCTCGTTATATACTTCTACATTATTCTCTTATCTAATTTGCTGCTACATTTTGCGGAAACATGTTCCTTACAGGCGTTCGTGCTTGCCTGTGCCTACCGCAACACAGATTCTACCGAGACCTCAATATCACCGCAAGAGCATATCGCGCAAAAACGCCCCAACTCATGCAGCTCCAGTGCGTGGTCGATGGAGTTCAGTCCGCAATCACTCGTCACGTCATCCCCCGACAGCCAACCGTCGATAGTCTCCACCGACGCATCAATCCAGAGTGTTCAGCACGGCAAAAGTCGAGACGCCTTCACTGTGGCTATTATCGCGGTTATCGTCGGGTTGGGATTGGTGGCAGTTGTTTGTATCACAGTCGGGTGTGTTATGCGGTATGTTGTTCCGAGTTTTCAGCACACAATACTGGCGATTTCTAAATGGATTAAAATTAGTTGTAGTAAAATTCATATTATGTTTTAAACAATCGCATTTCCTCAACTCCATAAACTTCGTGACGGTTTTCGTGTTCATTGCATTCGAGAGGCTTGTGTTTGTTACATTAGATGACTGGAAACACTAAGGTGGCCAAGCGGTAAATCCCTTGACCGTGATTTGAGAAAATTTTGTGCTATTGAGCCATTCACGTTGTTAAACAAATAGAAGATTTTGCTCAAATTTCTCAGCTTACTTATGGTGTTCAGCAATGAAGCTCCCACTATATGCAAACGTTTGTCATTAAGATGCTTATCAAAGGCATTCGCACGTTTACCAGATATTCACTTATCGAAAGCTTAAAGTAAACTTAACCATGAATGACTCAGATATCTCAGGAAATGTGACTGTTTACCAATCAATCACTAACAGAGAGATCTCAGATGACCATTTCTCCAACAGGCACGATATATTGATAGAAACTGGGTCAAAATGTTTCTGGTGTTTGGGTGCCAAGGTTGTGAGCATATCATGTGATCAGTGATTGGAGGTCATATGCCTGTTTTTCGAGTTAGACAAAGTTCCGCAAAAGAATAGAGCAAGTTATATAGCTAAATATCTTCGCATCGGTTTATATCTGAATCCCAATTGCGTAAATAATTTACAACAGGAATTCTGTTTTAAAATTGCTTTTTTTATTTTTCGAGGGAGCATGGGCAAGAAACACATGACATAAGCAGGGCTCACACATTAGAAGCAAGAAGAATATAATTGTTTTTTGTTAATTATCCGGCCACTAGGGATCATTGTACAAGCGTTTAGCTCTGGTTTTACTAACAGTCAGCTCAACAAATGACAAACGTTCCGACAGTGAACATGGTGCCAATCACCCGAGATTTTCAGTAGCAATTTTACACTTGAGCTTGGTACGGAAATCGGACTACGCACGTTTCCAAAGATACGCAAACGCGTTGGGTTTCAAACACGGACATTAAAATCGCATAAAATGCATCTAGTTGCTACCATACATAGAGTTCCATCCCATTAGTTACCTGTTACAACATACTGTGGGTTTATCGATTCGAATGTGTAATTTAGTCACTCTTTAGTGAATTATTCGTGTTTGCGTTCTCGCAGTTACCGATAGTTGAAAAATTTGCAATAAATTAACGATCCCTCCATTCCTACCAAACGAGACAGCAAATGTACTTGCAAATGAATAATTAATAAATCTTTTTTATCACCTAAGCACACTGCAGCTGGTCCGTCTGACACCGATCAAGCCAAGTGCAGAAGGCAATGTTTGAACTTTTGCATTTATGCTGGAATATCGAAAGTTTTACGTGTTGTGTAATTGAACCGATCTAATAAATGCTGAGGACTTCGAATCCTCTTTGTGTGACCGTGTGAAGAGCTCCTTGCTAATTCGCCGCTGTATTTATCACAAACGGTATACTGCAGCTAACGCGAGCGACATGGGGAGATGTATCAGAATTGTGTCCAACTGCTTGCACGCAGCAAAAATAAAAGAAAAAAATAATGAGATACCTCGTATTCACGAGGAACTATAATTGCTTGCTGAACGAAACGAAACTTAACGTCCGGTAATGCAATCACTGCTTTTTGCAAACCGATTACCTGTATCAAACGGGCTGGATAACAAAGTGCTTTCGTCCATGTATTTGTTTGCGTTGTGCTTCTACGTCAATCGAATGAACATGCAAAACAGCAGAAAGTGACCTGTGTTGATCAAGACTGTTCAAAATTACCCAATTCGTTAACAAACATGCCCATCACACACACCCCATACACGGTTTTGTGATGTTTGCACTCATCAGGTAGGGATAGTACGATCAGGATCCGCATGCCATTGAAAGAGTGGGAGAATGGAAAACAAGTTGAGTTTGTATGCCACTGTTGGATAAGGCTGGTAAGATCAGCCTGTTCAATGACGTGTCCAAACATATGTAGATAGGTAAACAAAGTTATACTTGTATGCCTCTGTTATATAAGGTTCTTACAAAGAACCAAGATGTTCAAATACAGAATCACAAAGTGATTCTTGCCCAAGCGCTCGAAGCGCTTATAAAAGACAAATGTATTGTGGTGGGGATGTGAGCACCACAATACATATGTAGATAGGGTTTAAACACATGATCATGAACAAAAATTCTCATTTGTATGTGGTTCCAATTCGTGCATTCCCCGGATAATTGTACCTAGTTGCCTTCAGAATATGATATAGCTATCTCCGATAAATGGGAGGATTTATTTATTTAATTGTTCAAATGAACTTATCCACCATTCAATAGATAATCGTTCCTGTGATTTGGGAACCACAGATCATTTATTTCACGTCACTTACTCGTTGGGTAATTAGTTCTCCAAAATTACCAGAAACATTTCTAACATATTGATTTAGGCTATGTTTGAATCGAAATGCTAAAATACAAATTTCTCACTGTGATTAGAACAAAAGAAAAGAAGGAGCATGGTGAAAGGTCATTGATCGATATCTCCCAGAGTTTATATGCACCCGCAAATAAAACATTTGAACGGATGGTGTGACATTTGTCCAAAATATTTGTCTAAATGTAAAAGTAACGTACACTTTAATCAATTAATACAAGAGATTGTGGTTTGATATGAGATTTATCAATAAATTTATGGTTTTAAAATGTTGGTTTAAATTTTATGCCCCGAATTCTATGTAGAAAATCGAGATTTAGGAATTATTATCGAAAATCCACTCAGCTTTGCGATAACCGGCGGATGACCAGTTTTCGAGATTCAAGTAACCTATATTTGCATATGTCAATCTAATTTAGGTTTAAAGATAGTGAAATTTCTTTGAATGTGCTACCTCGGCTCGGAAACTCCATGGCAACGCATAATAATACTCTCCAGAACTTTCCTATATTGGAGAGTAAATTACTGCACGTTTAAAATTATCTCGTGAATATGTCGTGAGCATTTTATGATGTTCTACTTGAAATTAAAATTTATTAAACTGAAGCATCATCTCTTTCGCTTTCCAATCGGGAAATTTTGTGTCTCAATACTCTGTTACTATCTGATACTAGTTGGTTGCGAATTTTAGCCTTTAGCGCCATGTTGGGCATGGGCCATCAACAGCAGTTCTTTATTCCTTTTAATTTTTCGATGGGATCGTCAGTGGCTCTCTTTTCAAATCCATCTTCGTCACATCTTTCTTGACATCTGGTCTCGACGATGCTTCCCGTAGGCTTCTGGTGGGGATGGCCAACTAATGGCAGCTTTGATAAATTGTAATCTTTCCATGGTTTGTTGCCATTTAAGTCACCAAAGGTCCTCATTAGGAACGAACACAAGCCGGCGGAAATCAGAAGTTATTTAAGGAAACAAGTTATGGATAATAGAGGCCTTTGTACGTTCGTCTTTGTAAGACTCCATGTTTCCGTAGCATACATTCTCACACGACTTTATATAATTACTCAAACACAGATGGCTTAATCTCCCCATTTTCTGCAGCTATATAGACAATTATTGTGGTTAATTATTTAACTTAGTAGAATTCAATGATTTAAGTGAAAATGGTCGATATAATCCGAGTGGCACTTAACGCTTCAGGCGCCGCCCGAAGAAAATGAAATCGGATCGATCGATAACGTTGGCTTCCGCTGAGGAAAGTTTGAAAATGCCCCTAATGGGGCCACCCAAATTGCCCGACTTGGATCAGAAATCGGAACAAATAAGTGACACTCGATCGCCAGCAATACCAGGTAAGTTGTCTTTTGACTAGCTCGGGAGGTATTCATATTGTTTCGGAAAATTAGAAATTATGATTGTCATGTATTCGGTGCGTATATCATATGCAATGAAGAATGACTACCCTATTAACGAAGTTATTACTCAGCAACTCGGATTTTAAAACCGTACTCTAGCTGAAAATTTTTTTATCAACTTTTAACCGTTTTGTCACATTGAAATTTAGACCAACAGCTAAATGTAAATGTATCGCTAGCTGGTTGTGTGAGCTGTGGTGTAAATATAAAACTAAAGCAGCGAATTTGTGATTGCTCAACGAAACAAAGGAAAAATTAGCTGAATTTGTTCGTCATTCGACATGGTCAAATCAATGAAGCTCTTACACCGTTTTTCAAAATATTCAATATAACAATCCATCCCTTACAAAGCCTATTCACGAAAAGGGACTTGGTGAACTATCGGATGCATGATTATAAGTTTCGTTACCCCATACTTGTGGGTATTTTCTTCTGTTTGCCATGTTTTAGTCACCATCCAAGGACACTCCTTCCGTGGTTTCTAAATTAGTGAAATGGTTGAGGTGCAAATGTGTAATACGCAGCTCGAGAGCCGTTTAATACTTTCGCAAGCACAACGTGGATTTGATAAACATCTATTCACGCTTTACAAACTTGCTCACGACTCTGAAAGATTGTACGCGAGAATTAGACAACAGTGCAATATATTCAAACTGTATACCTATATCATATGATATATTGGTTATTTGGAGCAGTTAAACGTATGCCGTTATCCACTCAAATGAATTTCGTGAATTTAATTGTAAATTGGACGTGATTGATCAAAGAATCCGTTTCCAGAGTCCTGGAGAACTGTGCTATCTAATTTATCAACGTTTGTTTTACTCAAATTTTATGTTCATTGTTCTGCTTACGACTTTTTATTCCATTACATTTTGGATTACCCTGAATGTTACGCTTAAACGCCTCCGGAGGTATATACTCTATTTTGATTGCAAAGAATCTCTGCCCTAGGCGCCATGGTGTAAATTTAAGGGATAAAAGCCATGTCATCATAAAAAATAGATATTAAACCCACAGACACACATATACATACTTGTGTGTAATGGATACAAGGATCTCGGTATGTGGTTTATTATTAACCTGAAACCAGATACTCATTACCAGAAAGTCTTCAACAAGGCAAGCAGTATACTGCGAATGCTGAGGAGAATATTTAAGCGTTTATCTTAAAACGCTCCCCTGCATTATGAATACTTACATCCATCCAGCGAAAGAGTACATGATTCCAGTTTGGGCACCGTGACTGCGTGAAGACTTTGGATGGCTGGATAAAATTTTCCACCGAGGGACGAATCTACTTGATGGGATGCAGCACATCCCATACCAAGAGCGAATGGCCATGCTGGAATTAACGGATTTTGCTCAAAGGATAGTAAGGAGCCATATAATCATAACATACAAAATACTGTGGATGGAAAATCACACTGTCCGCGATTTGATTGAATACACGGAGTCGCTCAAGTTGTCTCGTTATACCGCAATCAATCTTCGATTATAGACGTCATTTCTCTTCGATGCGCATTTGCTTTCTGTGTGAATTCACTACCACAGATATTGTAAACACTCATATGGATGCTTATATCAAGGAGCACTCCACTATCGGCCCTGTATATTGACCCTATATGAACCCACACAAACCAAACACCTCAAAAGAATTTTCATTGTATATATATATATATATATATATATAACATCCTATGACATATATATTTATGTGTGTGTAAACATGTGTATTTTGGTAATTTATTGGTGATATTTCACGCGTGAACTTGTAGTTGCCTCACCGAAACCCCGTCCAAAACTTCGTGCGGCTATCGCTATGGAGAATTTGGCAGAGCACGTGAACAAATTAAAAATGAACGGTGGTTTGGAAATGTCCGATGAGTACGAAAGTATCGAGGCGGAAACAGATTGCACCTGGAGAAGTGCCAACAAGGAGGAGAATCGACCTAAAAATCGATACGCCAACGTGGTCGCGTACGATCACTCGCGAGTGATACTCACCGAGATTTCGGGGATTCCATGTTCGGACTACATCAACGCGAATTACATCGACGGTTACCAGCGGCCACGGGCTTACATTGCTACACAGGTTATTAAAGTGTATTGTTTTTGGTGCGTAAACTTCATTCATTGTATTCCTCAGCTACTTGCAGGATCAGCTCAATTCTTCGTATCACGTCATCCTGCTATTGCTACTGCCGCAAAATAGATAGAGAGTATGAATGTCATCCGAATCAGAGGTGATATTTTGTTTGTGAATGAGGATATCTTGTACTTTAACAAGGGGGCTTGTTCCAGTGCCTTCAACGTTTAACACGCTTTGTGGATGGTTTCATGTTATTTTTATGAGGCCAGTGGTGTAAATAGGAAGGGTGCTGATAGAATCGCATCATTCGAGATATAACCATTGTATTCATTGTGTGCTCATGCTATCTAATGGGATAGTACACAATTCTCCATGTAAATGACATTTTTTCTGTCCTCTACAGGGTCCGTTACCAGAAACGTTTTATGACTTTTGGCGCATGGTATGGGAACAAAATTCGCGCATAATTGTCATGATGACAAAGTTAGAGGAGCGTGCTCGCGTCAAATGTGATCAATATTGGCCCAATCGCGGGAGCGAAACATACAGCTGTTCTTCCGATGCGAAAGTAGCAAACATCGCACCCAACTTCACCGTTTCCATTGGAGAAACATCAGAGTTTGCTTACTACGTGCTACGCACCTTTGTCCTGCGTCGTCAGCACCTTCAAGAAAGCGAGCAACGTGAGATCAAACATTTCCAGTTCACCGCATGGCCGGATTATGGGACACCAGATCAAACGCAGCCATTGTTACTGTTCATTCGAAGAGTCACCCAAATACGTTCCCATCTAATGCATCAGCTGAATCAGGAGCGTCTTGCTAATGGAGATTCATATGGTGCTGGAAGTCATGCACGTAAACCTAGTGATAATCAACGACCAACCAGCCCTACTTTTGGGGATGACTTTGGACCATTGGTTGTGCATTGTTCCGCTGGAGTTGGGAGAACGGGTGAGTTCAGAAATTGTATCAACGCGCATTGGGTCGAGGCTCAGTGATAAGTCAATAATTAACCAACTATAATAAATGTATTGCTCAAAGATAACGATCAATATCACACTCCGAGCTTACTATGGATGAACTGAAGCATTCTTATTTCTTATCAAGCCGTTGTGATTCATAAAATCGATGCATATCTCCCGTTTGTTGAACGCAAAGCTATACAGTTAAAATTGTTTCACCAGTTGGATCGAGTGCAAAGCTGTCGCACTTATTTTTTCAATAAAAATGTTGGTGGGGAATCAGATTAGGCAAATTTCCCGAAACCTGCTATCACGGTGGGATTTGAACCAAATTTATGAAAAGTTCTTTGGTACATCCAGTGACTTTATTTGGACATTGATAGTTCAAAATTAACCATGATTATTACTTGGAGAAACGCAGTTACATGACTCAGTACAAGGCGTAAGACGCAAGCTTGGCAGTTGAAGTCTTAATCTTATTTAGTTTCCTAAAAGCACATCAGACATCACTGCGGATGATGTGAAATAGATCTTTTCGACCGAATAGGACTGCTAGACACTTTCAATCATTCAGGCGACGAGAAATGCAGGTTTTCAACAAACAGTTAAATATAAACGAGAAATTAAACAAAAGCTATCCTTTCAGAAAATTCAAATGGATTGACATTTCTCGAAAAATAGTTCTTACCACTTGAACATTGCATTTCTAAAAAGAATCCGACCTACTCCCTGCATGCTAATTTATACACGAGTAGCGACGTTGACCTTCTTCGGTCGATGTCGACCATGCATGTACATCACAATCGCATGAATTTTTCATGTGCCACAACTTTCCGAATGAGGAACTAGTCCGATTCGGGAGGAACATCTCCATGCAGCGCTCGCAACGATAGCCAGAACTCGGTCGATCGGAGTCGGATCACGCCGGCGGCCTGATCTGCGTTCAGCAGCCATGAGCTGTATCTGCTCCTCCCCAGCTTTCAGACTACGCTTTAAACAACGACTCCAACGTGAGCGGTCAAGAGCAAGTACTTCGCAACTCGCGTGGTCAATGCAAACAGCATTCGTGTCTCTTTTGCAAACGTGTTGGTACTGCAAGTGTGGTCTTCCCAATGGTCGTCTTCCTGACTGCAATTCACAATAGAGTAGATCTGTCGGAATACGACCATTTTCCATTCTGTAGACGTGGCCAAGCCACCGCAGTCGGCGCTGTTTTAATAGGGTGAACAAGCTCTGTAGACCAGCTTTTGAAAGCACTTCAGTATTAGTCACTTTGTCGATCCACGAAATGTTCAAGATACGACACATGTTTCGTAGATAGAAAACATTCAGTTTCCGTTCGTGTATTGCGTGGGTAATCCAGGTTTTACTGCCGTACAGTAAAGCATTTAGTACGCACACGCTGTTTACGATAATCTTTGTCTTTACAGTCAACTTGCGGTTAGCCCAAAATAGAGAGTTCAATGAGGGACAAATTGATAGCTGCTCTGGCAATCCGCTTATCAATCTCCATGTCTAACAAGAGGTTATCCGCAATGTTAGAACCAAGATATGTGAAATGATTTAATGATTCAAGCTGACGGTTTCCAACAGTGATGACCGAGGTCTTTGGTCTTGCTCATGCTCATGCTGATTGGTAACCCAACGTCTTTGCATGCCGACGATTGGTGGTGTTCTTGAGCTCGGTTCTGCTACTTTTAGTAGGTCGTTTCGCAAGGCAAAACCATCTCCATTCATTTGTGTATCATAAAAACCACTTCCTTTCCAAAAAGTGTAAACTCTTTCTGTTAGTATACCAGTGTCTGGTAATCGCGTCTCTTGCAGGGCAGCCACGTCGACATTCAGCCTTTCTAGCTTATTCTTAATCACAGCTGATTTTCTTACGCTTTGATATTCGAGACGTCGTCATTAAATCCTGGGAACATGAATTGGACGTTTCAAAATCGCAGTTTCAGAACTGAAATTTGTTGTTAAGTAATTCGTTTTGCTGATGCTAAAAAATACAATCTGCTTGTCGGTTGATTCCTAATCCTCATGCGCTTATAAGTTTAGCAAACCGTGGCGAGACGGCAACTTATTGACTGGGGGCTGCCCAGGTTGATTCGGGCGGTAGCCGTTCAACGAGACGTAAAATCTCTCCCATCGTCTGAAGAAGCCATAGGCGCTTAGCTCTACGCCAGCTTAGCCATAGCTTTTACGGGTATCTTCTGCTTCCCGTGTTATTATCCATAGAAGCGGAATGGAGCTTCCTCTCCATTGGTGCGTTGAAGTGTATGCCAGGGCAGTTCAATATGAAGCACTAGCTATTGCCCAAGCAGCGAGTGCTCCCTCTCCACGACACCACCAGAACCAAAGGAACAGCTAGGCTGATACGTTTGGACAACGATGCAGTAGCAGGAGTTGGCAGTACAAAGTTGAATAAAATTTCGGACTGTCAAACGGGGCTCCCGCTCCGAATGATGAGCCGAATGCGCAAACACGCGGAGATCTCACTACGAGTAGCCATTTCACGAGTTTATTTTTGTCTATCGAAACGTCCATTGTGCAATCGAAGGCCTCTCCGACATTTTCCCCCGGTTCTAGACTTCGAAATCGATGGCATTACTGTTGAAATGAACCAGTATTTGCATGCCAAACTGATAACTCAAGACAACCAAAATTAAAACAAAGCAAAAATTTCCAGATGTTAATAAAATAAGACCCATAAAGCATAATGATTAGTGATTGTGACCCGACAGAGATCGGTCGTGGTACTGAATTAGAATCTAATGTTGATGTGCTTTAAAAAATCGCAAAAAGTTCAATGCCAGGTCATGTGATTTAGAAGATGCCTTACGAGTGTTGTCAGGTTAGCATTTGTTATCAATCTCTTCAAAGTGGTAGAACACATGTCTAACGAATTTTTAGCTACTTTATGAGATAATGAAATTTAAGAATCAATAATCCATATGTAGAACCATCTATTTACATCAACCTTACACGTGTATCAATTTTGTGTTATTTCCAACATGGGGCTCCAATTACAAATTAACCGTCCCTTTCACTCCAGGTGCATTTATTGTGATTGATACACAGTTGGAAAGACTTCGAAAAGAAAAATCGATAGATATCTTCGGTTCAGTGGGTCGTATGCGGAGCCAGCGTAATTTCATGGTTCAAACCGAGGAGCAGTACACTTTTCTGTACGACGTTTTCGTCGAGGCAGCCACAGTTCACGGCACCGAAGTCACCGCCCATGGTTTGTACAATCACGTGGTTAAACTTCGCCAAACCATTCCAGTAAATATACTGAACTCTTCCAGACAAGTAGCTAACGGCTTGGTGGATTTTTCGACGTGCAAATCTGATGCAGCGATTGGTCAAGTCGGTTTGGAGCTGGAATTCAAGGTGCGTTGCTCGGTGTTGAACTTCCGGAAGCTTACAAGCTCTTTGAGAGGTCTCCGAAGAGAATAGTTTTTATTAGGAATATTGTTGTTCTTAAAATGAAGGTGCATTGAACTTATAACCAGGAAATGTTACGCTGGTTAACGCTTCTCGATTAATCTTACAGCGAATGTCCTCTCACATATAAAGAAGCTTGTGTTTTTAGTTACAAGGAAGTAAAGTACTAACATGATATCGTCAATAGAAACAAACGAATTGGAAACTGTGGAGACTAGACAGTGTGTTAGACTAACATGATTGTTTTCTCGATGGATGTCGGTGAAAATGCGAAGCTTTGGATAGTGTTATGAGCTCAGGGTCAGAAACTAGATGAGTGAAAACAGTCAAATGAATTCAAAGTACCTGCCAGATTCTAATACCATGTAATGCTATTGGTGTTTACAAATACGTCAAATACCGACGGAAGTTTGTTTCAATTAGCATTGGAGAATACTATTGCGTGATAAATGATGCAAAAAGAGGTTGAATTTCTCCTTTGGGTAACGATGATTCACATTTTTGATTAGATTTTTATTAAGTTCAAACGCTGAAATATTTTAATAACTATTTTTTATGCCACGTGCTATTGGTGCAACTGTATCGGCGGGATGGAAAGTGTTTGCAATGATTTGGGGGTTGTACGGGTTCTGAGTTTGTGTTCTACGTTCAATGTGCCTCGTTAATTAAGATTTCTTTTAACGACTTCGTTAGATTATTTGCTGTAATTGACTGTTGTGGCACAAGTCCAGAGGAAAAGTGCATCGGGCGCAGATGTGTCTTTTCTTGTTTTCGATAAATATGTATCCTGATTCTGGAAAATAACATCATTTGCTAGGATTAATGGGAGATCGAAATTCGACTACAAACTCCAAGTCAGAATATGAATAAATACCATCAAATATATTTAATGTTTGGAATATCACAGAGAAATGTGGGATGCTACATTGCAAGTGGCTTTGTCATAAGTCTTGTCACGTCATCGCGTACAAGCTCCTTGAGATGAAAAACGGACATTATTGATTGCACACCAGATCCAGCGGATTTATGGTGAACCGTTGAGTATGGTTCATCCTCCGTGGCTTACTCACGTGCCAGGTCTGCTAACAAATCAATACTAACACTCAAAGCATACCGGGCTGGAACGCACTATCATACAAGCAGCAACGTTCACAGTTATGTACTCGCCCAGTCGGTCAGCATTTTCCTGACACGTATGTCGCCCTCGTTCATTCATTGAACTCAAACAATGGTTTCGTGCTTTAACTTACTCAATTACATTAATCTGTGTTTAGTAAGAGTTTTAAAACTGTTTTTAGTGAATTACTTGTTCAAATCAGACCGCAGTATTTTTCGCGAAGGCTTACACTGATGAACTGTTTCTATTTGGAACTAAGGATTGCTATTATCGGTGACTTCATTTAAATTATTATCAAATGGTGATAAAGTACATCTGACTCTAAAGAATCCATCGATCGTCATTTCAGTACTATTATATATTCTCGGAATTTTTTCTGATCAGTCACATTAGTTTAATTTGTTTTTTCTCATGCCCATAAAATAGCTTCATTAGTTCTTGACTTAGCATTTTATCATACTGTATTCCGTACAAGATTAAATTCACAACACGCGTTAATATATTTTAGCGAATACCCGAAAATCTTCTTCTGAGTAACAAATTCACCACCGCACAATTTCAAGAGAACCGATTGAAAAATCGCAATCCCGAAATCCTTCCGTTTGAAAATAATCGTGTCTGTTTGCCGTTGATCAAAGGAATACCGGGGTCAGATTATATAAACGCTAGCTTCGTGGACGGTTATCGTCGGCGAAGAGCATACATCGCCACTCAAACTCCCTTACCAAATACCGCGGATGACTTTTGGCGGTTAATTTGGGAACACAATTCTCCCATCATTGTTACCCTTATCGATCCGAAAAATTTGACCGCTTCCTCGGACATTTACTGGCCAATGGAACGATCCACTCGTTACCAGCATTTACTAGTCGAGCCACAGGTTGAATATAATATGCCCAATTTCATACTACGAGAATTTCGATTAACCGACAGCAGAGACGGTCAGTCGAGGACAGTTCGTCAATTTCAAATGCATGGCTGGTCGCAAGACACTGCTGTACCGAGATTGGCGGATGGAATGATTGATCTGATTGGACAAGTTCATAAAACGCTCACTCAGTTTGGACAGGATGGGCCAATCACGGTGCACTGCAGGTAAGTATTTGTCGTACACAACCTACTCGGTGGACACCATACGAATTACACGCAAAAGTGTGTCTCGCTTTGTTGAGTTTATTTAATTTCCGATGTTTTTAAATGCGATGAATCATGTGTTGCCATTATATAGATTCCAAAATACCTTCCATATGGAGAGTGGAGGTACTTAAATTGATCTTTGGGTAGGCCGCACTTGCGGTACAAAGTTGTATTAAGAATTCTATAATACTTCCAAACATTTATACTGAGTGACGTAACACATTAATCGGCGTGGGCACCATGGCTGCGCAAAGACATCGACCTCTTGGATAGAATTTACCACCGAGCAACAAAGCTAGTTGATGGGATGCAGCACGTCCCATATCAAGAGCGAATGGCCATACTAGGTTTGCCTGATTTTACACAGAGGCGAATAAGGAGCGACGTTATTCTAGCTTACAAAATACTGCGAATCGAAAACCACCCGCTCCGAGATCTAATAAAAATAATTTCCCCTCGGAATACACGTAGTCACTCAAGTTGCCTCGCAATACCGCACTCAAGACTTGACTGTCGGTGCCATTTCTTCTCTGTGCGTATCTGCTTTCTATGGAATGCACTACCGCAAGACGTTGTGAATGCAACAACATTTGATGTTTTTAAAGCAAAACTAGATGCATATACCAAAAACACCCCATAATCAGCCCTGTGTATTGAATCAACATGAACCCAGACAAACATACAGCAATGTGTTTTTGATTACGTTTTTTGTAATAGTCGTCATCCAATGGTACATGTAAAGCAATTGCTTTTTCACCATAAAATCCTGATTCTTGAAAAATCCTAATTTGGTTCTCATTTACTTCGGCATTTCGAGCGTCACTTTATCGAGAACTTTCCTCAATTGTCAATTACAATCAATATAAATAACAATGTCTCACAATACGCTAACAGCGCAGTGCCGGCGTGATACCCGTTTAGCTGTGACCCATCTTCCCAACCTCAAAAATAAGTTCCGCATCTCGCCTCAAAAACGGACAGGTCACGAGCAAGTTCCTCCCAACTAGTATGGCCGAAATTGAAGTTCTTGCATCTCTTTAACACGTTGAATGCGATGGCGGAAACTGTATGTTTCTATAATTTCAACCCTTTACATCAAATTATCGACATCGTCTGCAAAGAAAATAATATTAAGAGTAATTTTTATGTCGTTTTTAAATATTCTTTACTATTTTCTAAAGCAACCCACCAGTGGGTCGTATCGCACTCAACGTGTTAAAACTGTGTGGCCTATCCAAAAGTGTGCTTTGTTGTATCTGTTGTTTAACAATTCACAACCAACTAATTAATGCGCTAACTTTCGGAACTTCATTCCTATGTACGATTAGAAGCTATCAATTCAATTTTAATGGTCTAAAAAGCATATAACTTTAGAAATATCCGCAGAATTATATGGGAACTACCAATAATATAACAAGTAAAAACGGGATTTGGTTGCTTACAGAGCGGTTCAAGAATCAGGTAAAAATTGAGCCATTCCCTAAAAAGGCAGACTACATTGAATTTCGAGTTGCACAAGTGTTTCAACTGTCATCTCCTGTGGTTGTTCGACTTAACGTTGAAAATCTTGAAAACAACTCATTCTGTTGAACTCGGGGAATGTTTTTTGTTAATTTCCTGCAGCTCTGGTTCCGGACGTTCTGGTGTGTTTATTTGTCTCAGTCTATTGCTGGAGCGCATGCGATGCGAAGGAATGGTTGATCTATTTCTCACAACACGTATGCTACGCACGCAACGCCCAGCCATGGTTCAAACCGCGGACCAATATGCATTTTGCTACGCGGCGACGTTGGAATACTTGGCCTCTTTCGACCACTACACCACTTGAGCTGTGTTCGACAATTGTACTTATTCATTATGATACATTAAACGATCAGAAAACAGAGATCTATATACATATATACATACAATAGGATATAAACTGCTTTGTATGTTGTATTCAAATGTAATATTTTGTATTCTTATCCTTAGGTTTTGTTCTCGAATGTTCGGTTTCAAAATTCTGATGAGTAGCTTGTTTGGATTTAGTATCAAATCGTGATCAATCGGAAAATTCCAAAAATATGATAAAAATTTATATTTATAATATATGGAGAGAAAAATTATGCCATTCGCAATATTTTCTTGGAGAAGCATTTCAAAATTGCACAACTCTTTCGTGGGATATTATTCAACATTTGCGGGAAGGATCTAATTCTACAAGCTGTTGTTTTACCAAGTCAGTGTGGACCCGATGCCGCGGGTTCATTAGCAAATAAGATGGCTTTACGCCCTAGAATGGGTGCTGAATTCTGTTTATTTTGCTATTCAAATGTCGACGCTTATTTTAGAACTGGATATGGCCAGGAATTGGGTTAGGCACACGTTTTCGAATCTGAAACTTCGGTATTTTCAACCACGAGGCTCTTATCGTGGCAAATATGACAATGTGGCTACTCATTAGTAGCATAAACGTAATACCATTAAACAAAATCGTGAACGTTCCGTTAACGCAATTCCGTAATTTGAGCTCACCTGTTTGCGTAGCTCTTTAAATACCAATGGTTCAACCTTCCAAATAGTTTACTGTAAACACAGTCCCCAAAGGAGTTTGTTAAAAATTTAAGTGGAGCAATGTGTACGGGAAGCTTGAAACCACCGCAAAGTTTTTGAAAATATTTACCAGATTAAAGCTAACAATAACGTGAAATGGAGTAAAATTTGTATGTCAAACCCTCTTTCTGTATACATGGAGCTGTTAAAGACAGTGAATGCTAGAAAAATTAAACAATATAATTTCAAATTAACATGAAGAGTGTGAGACGAGGGAGACTGCACCTCAACGAAATACACCGGATTGCGCACATCAGTGACACATAACTAGGCTTGTTGGCAAGCAATGCTAATAGAGACCATACGGTGTAGCTCTCTTCACTATATTGTTAGTCAAGTTTCAGCCATAGACAAGGGCTTGTGTACGTAATTCCCGAGACAATATTTATAAAATTTGAAAAAGGCAGTCCATGATCCAATGTTCGCGTGATACATGTAAACATTGAAGTGTAGTATAGCCCCAATTAAGCATGTATATTTGATTATTATTAAGTACACAAGTCTTGTACCAACGATGTGCACAGTATACCATGAAGAGGGTACATTGATAAAAAAATGTATTTCCATGGTTCTTGTGTAAAAAAAAAAAAAACACAACAGGCCCACAGACTACCCGGTTGCAAAGCCGAAGTAGGGGTTGGCTTAGGGCCCCCACCCGGAGCCTTTGACTACCCGCAAGGCAGCGGTTTTTTTTCTTCACGAGAGCCGGGGACCATTTTGAGGGTTCTTGCGCCTCTCTTGAAGTGCCTCGGCGATTGTTCGAGTACGCCTCTCTAGCCTTTGCACGACCAGGTGCAACCTGCAAGGCAGCAGGGATTTTTCCTCAGGGTTCACTCCCGAAGCCTTTTCCGCAATCGGGTATGCCGCAAGGCAGCGGAGGTTTGGAATCAGGGTTTTTCCTTCCCTTAGACGGACTGTCCTCCAAGGCTGACGAGCTCCATCTGCCCGGAGCAAACTGGTTTTTAGGCGCCAGCCATCCGCCGTCGCCCCTTCTCCTGTCAGTAGAAGCAGTTCCGCCACGTTCCGGCTAGGAGCTGGGCTTTGGTTGTCAGAGGGCCCTGTTTGGGACGCAACGCCATATGGGAGCATTTTATAGACAAGTGGGAGCTCATCCCCACTGCTCCCCCGGCTGTGACAACCTTGGGGGAACCAATGACGATGAAACGGTGAAGAGTCTTGACCTCATTGGTAGCTTTGCAAGTGCATGATAGTTGGAAGGATAATATTTTGTGGTCCCCATTAAAGCGGGAAGGCAATATTAGTAAGTTGTTTGGATCAATATTTAGAGTAAAGACTAAGTCAAGAATGTTGTCCTTTCTTGTTGGTCTATCAATAAATTGTTTGTACCCTAGTAAGTCAAGTGTTTTCATGAAATTTGTATGAGAGCTAACTTTAA